>ML403343.1:137272-219970 GCA_005239525.1 Nicotiana knightiana
CTATCTTTTGTATGTTCTGTTAGTATGCCCCTAGGACTTGTGGCACTAGTTCCTGGCACACACGTGGTAGTTATTATGGTTACGGGTCTGTATATATATTGGCTCACGCCTCCTTATGACCGCTTTCGATTAAAACTGGCTAATTATCCTTTTCGATTTATGTTTTAAGCTTTAAAACTTGGTATATATTGAAATGTTTAATCAAATAAGAAAGAACCTTTAGTAAATTGAGTGTNCTAAAAATCAAGGAATTGGGTAGTAACCTAGGGCTTTCGAGAATTTAGAATTGGCTATGAAATCAAACAAAAATCATATATTAACGATTTTTAGGTTATGGGCGAGTGTTTCCTTCGAGAATTTTTGGAATCCGAGCATGCGGGCCTAGGGGTGGATTTTGGGATTTCTTCAAGAATGATGAATTGACTAAATAAGTAGGAGAATTCCATGCTTTGAGTATAATTTGANAGTTGGGCGCCATCACGACCTGAGTTAGGATTTTGGGTCGTGACATATATACCCATAGAGTGTAATACAACCTGTATCCAGAAATTTCCTTACTTGAGTCATCCTCAGTCTCAACCCCTGCAGTCATAATCGATTCATGAGTATACCTTGAACAAAAACCAATACAACATAACCGTGAAATTAACTCGTCGATAGCAGACTCCCCCACTTGGCTCAAAGCCATAAATCACAACACACAATAACTCACAATGCTCATACTCTATTACTGCCATAATACCACAGTGAGATTCAACTAAATCCTTCCTGAGCTCCTGTAACGCNAGGAGACGATTTTGGAGTTTCGGGCGCATTCTTGACCCAGGGAGTAGGTTCGACGCGAGGTGAGTCACCTTTCTAATCTTGTAAGAGGGAACTGTCCCCCTAGGTGATTTAAATGGCTATGTGTTAATGTTTGTGGGGGCTACGTAAGCACAAAGTGACGAGAGTCCGTACGTAGCGACCATTATTGTTATGTCTGGGTAGTTAGGCCTACACCATGACTTGTGTTTTTCCTTGAAATGAACTATATGCTTGATGAATTAATGTTACATGCGGCTTGTTTCCTTGAAATCATGGAATTTGAGAAATTTTAAAGGAATTATTCACTGAAAAAGTAATTTATGTAGAATATTGTGTGGATTGTGTGTGCATGTGACCGCTTCGCAATTTACATTCCGCGAGCGGAGTGTTATTTCCCCCACTCTCATGGGAGCGGGACGTACGCCACGCAAGATTGAAAGATACATTATGGTTCGGGCCGTTCGACCCTTGGCAGTGCACAAATATGATTATTATGATGGCTCAGGCCGGTTGTCCTTATCCTGTATGTGCATGCTAAATTGTAAATGATTTTTTTATGGATATTGAGTGGTCAGATATTTTTAAAAGGAAAAATAAAGTAGTAATTGTTTATTTACTTCCATTATTTATTTGAATTACAGTTATCTTTAATGTTTACTGTTTTTATCATCCTTGTATGCCTATTACTGATATCATATCTTGTTTAATCATTTTGTTGGACCTTAGTGAGTGTCAAGTCGACCTCTCGTCACTACTTCTTCGAGGTTAGGTGGGATATTCACTAGGTACATATTTGTTTATGTACTCATGCTACGCTTCTGTACTTAATTGTACAGGTTCTGAGGCTGGTGCATCTGGTTATCACCGGAGCTCGATTCTGATTATAGCTGGACCTGACTTAACGGTGAGCTGCTTCTACTGACAATCCTCAGCAGCACCATGGAGTTTCTTTTTCTTATTTCCCGTCTATTTCTTTCAGACAGTGGGACTGTATATTCTATCTTTTGTATGTTCTGTTAGTATGCCCCTAGGACTTGTGGCACTAGTTCCTGGCACACACGTGGTAGTTATTATGGTTACGGGTCTGTATATATATTGGCTCACGCCTCCTTATGACCGCTTTCGATTAAAACTGGCTAATTATCCTTTTCGATTTATGTTTTAAGCTTTAAAACTTGGTATATATTGAAATGTTTAATCAAATAAGAAAGAACCTTTAGTAAATTGAGTGTTGGCTTGCCCGACCCCGCAGTTGGGCGCCATCACGACCTGAGTTAGGATTTTGGGTCGTGACATATATACCCATAGAGTGTAATACAACCTGTATCCAGAAATTTCCTTACTTGAGTCATCCTCAGTCTCAACCCCTGCAGTCATAATCGATTCATGAGTATACCTTGAACAAAAACCAATACAACATAACCGTGAAATTAACTCGTCGATAGCAGACTCCCCCACTTGGCTCAAAGCCATAAATCACAACACACAATAACTCACAATGCTCATACTCTATTACTGCCATAATACCACAGTGAGATTCAACTAAATCCTTCCTGAGCTCCTGTAACGCAAACCATCTAATACTTCAAATTATCTGATAATCTTGAATTCACCTTTGTAATAGCCAAGTCAACTCCCATAAGCAGTCCAAACTCAAATTGCAACACATATAATCCACCGGCAAAAGTGAACTCTCTACAAAATAACATAGGGATCACACAACCTCAGGACACCCCGCAAGAGATAACCCACCTGCTTAGCCTCAAACTGACATCTTTCTATACCCTTCCACAGTCACAACTACTTCGCAATTACTTAATCTTCCTGATTCCAAACTCATAACAAGACATGAAAATCTACTTGAGTCCACAACTAAACAACATGAGAGGTCCTTCAACACACCCATAACTCGAGACCATACGCCAAATCAAGGCATAAATCAAATACCCAATATTCCTTGTTGCATCTCAATTAAACTCTTCCTGTCACATTCCGACAATCTGAACACATCTCGCAGTCACATCATACTCACCACATAGTCATCCAATCACAAATTCCACTAATAGGGACACCAATGGACATATAAGTCCCAAAAGCACGTGCTCACACAATCAAAATCTCCGTGCTCAAGCTACAGTAAAAAACCGGCCTCCAGTCCTCCATACTGGCCCATCCTCAGCATGCCAAAATCACATATCACACCTTAAGCATATCACAAGTCATCGATGCACAACTGATACCGAGAGCTCATGTGTGCACACGGATGCGTGGAAGGGATTTCAAAGAGTTACGTTTCAAGCTGAATCAATGTCGCACGATAAGGACAGAAAGATGGGAAGTATATCCTAAATGTCATGTAGCCTCTCGAAGATAGGTATGGACATCATCATACCGATCTGCAAGACTCTACTAGACACTTTCTCATGACTTGTAGAACCTATTAACCTAGAGCTATGATACCAACTTGTCACGACCCCAAATTCACTAGTTGTGATGGCACCTAACCCAACCCGCTAGGTAAGCCAACTAGTAACTATCCAGTCCTAATGATATTTACAAGACAAATAAATGATAATAATTTACCGAATTTTATACATTTCCCAAGGACTGGTAGAACAAATCATGAGCTTCTAGGAATAGAGTTCACAAAGCTGAAATGAAATAAATTCATCGTCTGTTTGAAAAGTACATAAACAGAGTTTTATAGATCTAAAGCTACCACGAACAAAGGGAAGCTACAACTGGGATGCAGATACATCTTCCATCTAGCTCTCATCGAACACAACAACGTTAGCAACCAACATCTGCATGCAAGGTGCTGAAGTGTAGTATGAGTACAACCGACTCCATGTACTCAGTAAGTAACATACCTAACCTTAGGTTGAAAGCAGTGACGAGCTAATACAAGGTCAGGTTCAATACCAAAATCCCACAACAGTTCATAACAACATAAGTACAAGTATAAAAGATGTATCTCAGAAGTAAAAATGCTCAGCTCGTTCACTGTTCCAAAAAAAACTAGTCATTCCTTTCAAGTATCTTAGTGAGAAATCCAAATCCTTTATCAAAAATGCCAAAAATACGAGTAAGTTTGAAAACTGTAATTTTTCCAAATATCCTTTCCACAATAAATAAAATATTTCATTTTCTTTCTGGATAACAAGTATAACCCACATATCAATGTGTATAATAAGTCATGAATGACGTGATACCGTACAACATGAGGAAAATGCATCTCTATGCTTGTATGTCATGTGTGCATGCAAATACCATGTACCTCAGAGATGACTCATGTACTCACGCTCTCAGAGTACTTAATCTCACTGTCCCACATCCTCTCTCACTTTGCTCAGTACACTCAATCACTCAGCGTTGTACAATAATTGTTGCAGCATACAGCCCAATCTCCCCCCCCCCCCACACACACATATATATATATATATATATATATATATATATATATATAGTCAACTGCGCTCATTGGGGGTTGCAGACTCCGGAGGGGCTCCTTCAGCCCAAGCACTATATCGTTGCAGCGTGCAACCCGATCCCATAACATATAATCAATATATTGATGCAGCGTGTAGCCCGATCCCATAAGCTATAATATAATATATCGCTGCAGCGTGCAGCCCGATCCCAAAATGTCACTCTCACTCTGGCCCTCGGCCTCACTTAGTCATCAATCACTCCAGCCCCACTCATCATGCTCAACCACTCGGTAGCGTATATGGACCATACTTCCCAGGGAAGATCCATCCCGGATTATATACATCACTGACCATCAGTCACTCAGTATCGAGGAAGGCTAATCCGGCCCCATGGAGAAGAACCATCTCCAGGTATATAAATGCTTCAGACAAGATACATGTCCAGGGAAGATCCATCTCTCAATATAATCAACCACGCTCACTGGGGGTGTACAGACTCCGGAGGGGCTCCTACAGCTCAAGCGCTATAATCCGCACGGACAAAGCACGTGCTATGATATCAATATATAGATATGCACGGACAACTCACGTGCTATAATATCAATATCTTGATCCGCACGGACAAACCACGTGCTATAGTATCAATATCCTCACAAACAGGCCCCCGGCCTCACTCAATCATCAATCTCTCCAGTCTCACTCACGGGCTCACAATGTCGTGAAACTAGCCCGACAATAATGATATAATGTATAAAATAATAACAACTGAAACTGAGGCATGATATTAATGCATGAATATGACTGAGTGAAAAATATCAATGAAATTTGTGAAATAACTGCAAGAAACGACCACTATGGATCTCAACAGTATCGGCATAAAGCCTAAACATGATATCTAGCATGATTGAAAGCTCATTTACTTTATTGCATGGTGAAGACACAGATATTAACAAAATAGGACTACTATACAGTGCCATGGGAACAACAGAGTCCCAATTCACTTGGTGCACGCCCACACACCCGTCACCTAGCATGTGTGTCACCTCAATACCAATCAGATAACACGTATTTCGGGATTTCATACCCTCAAAAATAAGTTTAGAAGAGTTACTAACCTCAAACAAGCCAAATGATGCTCCAAAAAGGGCAATCTCGTGCGTAACGACCATCCGAATGGATAGAATCTAGCCAAAAGCAACTCAAATATATCAAATAATGCCAAAGGAAACAAACCCAATCGATAAAGGTCGAATCTCTAATAAAAAATCTCAAAATCGACCAAAAAGTCAAACCCGGGCCCGCACCTCAGAACTCAATAAAACTCACAATATCCGACAACCCATTCAATTACGAGTTCAACCATACTACTTTCACTCAAATACGACTCTGAATCGATGTTCAAAACTAAAAAATTCACTTTATAATTTTTTAGACAAAAACCCTAAATTTCACTTTGAAATCATCAATCAAATGCCAAAAATGAAGATAGATTCATGATATATAACCAAAATCGAGTATAGAACACTTACCCCAATCCATATGGTTAAAATTGCCTCCAAAAATTGTCCTAATCCGAGCTCCCCAACTCAAAATATGACCAAATGAACAAACCTTCGATATTAAGTATTTTATCCCAGCTGTTTTGACTCGTTTTACATGGCAAATGATCCTAAAACTTGCTTTTGAAGCCTCCAATGGATTCCTTATGAAATTATAGTCAAGATAGACTTTTGAATCACTCTATTTGACCTTATAATGAAGGAGATATGTTGGTTTCGATATTTAGAAATGTGCAGATTTTTAAATAAGAGCCCGTTTGGATTGGCTTATTTTAAGTGTTTTTAAGCCAAAATAGATTTTAAGCCATTTTGTAGTGTTTGGATAGAGTAAAAAGGTATTTTTAAGCTAAAATGACAAAAATAAGCCAAAAACCAAAAGCTAAAATCCCTAACTTATGACTTTTACCTTAAAAAGTCACATAAAACAAGCCCATCCAAATAGGCTCTAAGAATTCAGTGGCAATTTCATAATTAATCTGAAAAATCTAGCAACCTAATTCTTAGTAAAATGACCATAAAATCTGCATACGATGTCCAAATTCGATGATTCTTTTTGCTATGGATCCATAATTACGATATGGATCTAATTCTGCAATTAAAAGAGATATGGGAGCTCATTTGTTTAATGTGGTACCATTTAAGCTTGAATAAACAACTCGAAACATAATAAAAACGAGCGCAACACAACCCAAACCAATCTGAAACTCACCCGCGCCCCTCGGGTGATGAGTGGTGATTTTACCACTCATTTTAGTCTCTTTTCGTTAGATTTTACACCATTTAATGATAACGTGAGGTCGTTTATAGTGTGTATTGTTCAATTTTTAGGACAATGATGCCATGAAGTGATTTTCATTGAACTGAAGTGGAATTGAGCAAAAAAAAGAATGGAAAAAGTGCAATATGCTTCAGTGAGGCCTCACCTGCGATGTGGTATACACACCTGCGGAACTGCAGGTGTGGTGGTTTGGTTCGCACCTGAGGAAATTAGTCAGCCCACTCAGAGCCACACCTGCGATATGGAATCCGCATCTGCGGAGCCGTACTTGTGAGGATTTTTCTGCAGGTGCGATCAACGGGCATCAGTTCTGGGCAGATTTGTCAATTCACATTTTCCCAATCCCAAACCCACAAATACTCGACCTAACAGATATTTTGACAATCTTTTGATTATTTTTTCATTAGATACATTAGAAAGATATTTTTGGCTTAGGAAAACAATTTTGGAAGCTAGGGTTTGCACACACACTTGGGTTTTGAAGATTTGAAGCTTGTGGTTAAGGATTCCTTACCCATTTATGTTTATTTCTTCATTTCCTTGCTTTGTATTGAATATTTAAGTGTGTAGTATTTATTTCCAACTCTCAATCTTGTTTATGGAAATATTTATGTTTAAAGTGTGGATTAAATATCTTGTTGTGCTTATGTATTGAATGATTTCTCATCTTTTATGAAGTGAGTTATCGTTTCTTTAATTATTCTTGTTCTTTAATGTTTTCAAAGGGATTATCTAACCCTAGGATTCACCCATTAACTCCGAATTAATTTTGGGAAAGATAATTTGGGGTTGGGAAAGATTAATTAACAAGAACTTGAGGCTTTAACCCTTATTTTATAGATTCTACCTAGGAATAAGATTGAACTACTTGTAGCCGTATCCGGGTGTGCTTAATCTCTTAATTGTGTTAGGAATAATTCAATTAGGAAGTCTTGTTAGTATTCAGAAGAAGCTAATTAAGAATTATTATCCGTGGCTAATTAACATAAACTCGCTTATATTCTTAAAATCGTGAAATACATTGGATCATTACTTGAGTGTAATTCCCGATGCATCCATCCTTGTAGCCATTGATAATTTTACTTGCTTTATAGGTTAGTTTATATTTTTGCATTTAGATATAAATATTTTTACAACCAAATTCTAAGTGTTTAGCATTGCACGATAAGTGATAATTCTCTTACATTCCTAATCGCCTACATATTATTCTCTGTGGGATTCGACCCCAACCTAGTTGGGTTATTATATTTGACAATCGACCGCTTACACTATTTTAAAGTGTAATTTGAGCGTATCAAATTTTGGCGCCATTGCTGGGGAACAATTTGGCATAATTTAGGTTGTTTGAGAAGTAAGCGTAAGTGCTTTGGTCCAAACTTGTGAATATTTTTGTAATTATTTTTCTTACCTTGGTCTATTTTTCTTGTTTGTTTCTTGTTATTTTCTTAGTTCTTGAAAAACAAATGGCATCATATAATGAAAATTGGTCGGATGGTAGTTGTTCATACTTTGATGACCCTTGTCCTTATTGTGGAGGACCACACTCGTCTCAAAATTGTTTAAATTCTCCCGGAGGTGGATTGTGCGCACAATATCAAACTCATGAGTAGAGTATTTGTGATAAATATGGTCGTCAAAATGGTCATTGGTATAATTGTGCTTATTTGTCCGTCCCTTCTCCAAGCCCCCACTATGATGATTCTACTTTTTGTGATGAGAATTTTAGGGATGCGGAAGTGGAAGAAATTGAAGATGGCCAAAGTGGAGAGTTCAAGCTCATGTTGGAATGCCTACTTGAAGGAGGAAACAAAGAACAAAATGCCTTGGAGGAGCTTTTGGAGAATAGTCTCCTAAATGACTTGGCGCTTGAAAGGTTGCAATCACAAATGGATGAAATGATTGAAGCCTTAAGGGTTCAAAAAGCCTCGGAAGTGAGTGATAGCCAAGAACCTTCCTTGGAGGTTGAAATTGAAAATCCCTCCCTGACACTTGAACACAACAAAGAAGAACTCTCAAATGCTCAAAAGAGAAGATAATGCTCATGTTGGAGGCCATTCTTGAAAATGAGGAGAAGCACAACTTTTCACTCGAGGACTTGAAACATGATGTGACTCAAAATGATGAGCATATCCGCACTTTGAAGTATCAAATGAAATCATTAATGGAGGCTCATCATGTCTCTCAATTTGAAAGTGTGGAAGGAAGCCAAGAAGAGTCCAATTCTGAGGAAGAAAGTGAGCTCCTATAACGACCCGGCCGGTCATTTTTAGCTCTAGCGCGTTGTTCAGCGGTTTGAAGTCATGAGCAGCTTCGTTTCAGGTATTATGACCCTGGGCGTGGTCAGAATTGAATTCCAGGAAGTTTAAAATTGATTTGGAAAGAAAATTCTCATTTCAGAAGCCTAAAGTTGGAGAAATAAACTAAGATTGGAATTTTGAGTAAACGACCTCCGAATCAAGATTTGAAGGTTCCAGTAGGTTCGTATGATGATTTCGGACTTGGATGTATGTCCGGCTCAGGGTTTGGACAACCCGGGAGTGCTTCGGCATGTATTGTGGAAGTTAGCATTTTAGAAGGATTTCATGAGTTTGGGCTTGAAGTGCATATCAGTGAGGTTGATGTCCGTTTGGGATTCCGAGTGTGGGAATCTCCATATGGTGATTCTGGAATTGGGAACGTGATCAGAAGTGAATTTGGATGTCTGTAGGTCATTTTGGGGTCATCTGGCTAAAGATAGAAATTTGAAGGTTTTTGAGAAATCTGACCGGAAGTGGAAGTTTTGATATCGAGGACGGAATGTGATTCCGGAAGTTGGAGCAGATCCGTAATGTTGAATATGACTTGTGTGCAAAATTTGAGGTCAATCGGGTGTGATTTGATAGGTTTCGGCGTCGGATGTAGAAGTTCGAAATTCTAAGTTCTTAAAGAATTCGACTTGGGTGTGATTCATGATTTCGGTGTTGTTTGATGTGATTTGAGGGCTCAGGCAAGTCCGTGTCATATTTTGGAACAGGTTGGTGTGATTGGACGAGGTCTCGGGGGCCCCGAGTGGATTTCGAGTGATTGACGGATCAATGTTTGAAGTTGTAGAAGGCTGAAGGTTGTTTTCATCTGGTTTAATCGCACCTACAAGGCTTTGACCGCAGGTGCGGCTAAGGGAACCGCAGGTGTGAGATTTGGGTTGGAGCTGAGGGACCGCAGGTGCGAGAGTTTGGTCGCACCTGCTTAATCGCAAGTGCGAAGAGGGATCGCAGGAGCGGGAGTTGCTGGGCTGAGTCAGAGTTGCACCTGCAATGGAATTTTCGCAGGTGCGGAGCCGCAGGAGCGAAAATGGCTAGAGGTAGTGGGGTGTTTTAAGAACGGATTTTTGGCCATTTCTTCATTTCTCTCATTTTGGTGTGGCGATTTTGGGAGCTTCAAGAGGGGGATTTTCAGCAAGCATCACTAGGTAAGTGAATTCTTCCCATTCCTAAGTTAAATATATGATCTTCCATGGATTTGAACATGAAAATTGGTAGGAAATTTGGGAAATTTTTGAAGAAACCTAGAAAAATGTAAATTTGGAATTTAGCCATGAATTGAGTATGGAATGTAGAGTAAATTGCATGATTGAACTAGTAGAGCTATGGGTAGCATGTATCTTCAAGAATTTCGTATTTTCGAGGGTATTTTGGTCTTTTTTCGAGAGGGGTTGGGAAAGTATATATTCTGAATTTGTCGTGAGTATTAGGAGGAATTTCCATTGCTTTGCCATTATGTGGTAGTTTCGGAGTGTTGTGCGTCCGTTGGAGTCATCGGAAGGGCTTGGAAGTCGGTGTTGGAATTTCGGAGCGAGGTAAGTCTCCTTTCTAACTTTGTGAGGGGGAATCGTCCCCTTAGGTGAATTAATCCAGTACATGCTATTATCTTCCGGGGCTACGTACGCACGAGGTGACGGGAGTCCGTGCTTAGCTACTATTATGCCATGTCCGGGTAGCCTAGGACCCACTAGCATGCCTTATGCGTGTACCTACAACCCTACCTGTAATATTAAACTGCTAATATGACCGAAAACGTAATTGAATGTCTAAAAGAAAGCTAGAGTTCATATTGTTAACCCTCTAGAAAGAGAATTGGTTTCGATGTGGATATATGTGTGCCTGGACTAGGTTGTATCATGGAGTATCACTAAACTAGACAAATGAGTTTCAAAACAAAGATTTCAAAACCTATATTTCATGTTTCTTTTAATAAAGATTTTATCACTTTCCTGAGAAAAACTATTTTCTTGATAAAATACAGATTTATTATGTGGATATGTGTAACTTTGGGTGCCTGAGTCGCTTGAGTGATTCGCGAGCAGGAAGACCCTGTATTTGTGTATGTATTCATATGAGCACCTGAGTTGCAGGTATGCTTCGCGAGCAGGCTAGCCGTATTATCTTAACCGTGTCGCATGATCGATTCGCGAGCGAGGCAGATAGATGCATCTATGGTTCGAGCCGTTCGACCCTTCGACAGTGCACATTTTGTTATTTTTGGTCCGCGCCGTTCGAACCTCGGCATTGCTTGCGCATGATATTTACTGCATAGTTGTTGTGATTTTGCCTGATTACTGGCCTGAAATATTAGGTTGTCAATTGAATGACAGAGATTTAAAGTTATCAAAAATATTTTGGAAGAAGTTGTTCCTTCCCGTCGATAAATTATCATTTGATTAAATCACCATGTTGATTAATTGTTATTAATATGACGAAGATATAAAGTGTTAAACGTGAACGGAGTCGAAAATGTTTATTCCTGATTTTAATGAATTGCCTATGATAATCATGCTTAGTGTCACTCTTAAATATTTTAAATTGACCTTTAGTAAGTTTCTAATTTGACCTCTCGTCACTACCTCTCTGAGGTTAGGCGGGTGACTTACTGAGTACACGTTGTTTTCGTACTCATGCTACACTTGATGTGCATTTTTTATTGCACAAGTACTTGCATAGCGATGTGGTGGACTCGGAGACTTAGGCGAGCTGCATCATCCGGAGGCGATCCGCAGCTAACAGAGTTTTCTTCGTACTGTATCTATTTCATTTAAATTTCCTTGTCCAGTTGTATTTCGGACAGGCCTGTAATGATTGTTGAATTCTTAGAAATTGCTCATGTACTTGTGACACCAGGTTCTGGGATATGTATTGGGATATAATTTCTTAAGTGAAATCTTTAAACCATTATTTTAATTAACATACTTTTAATTGGTTATTATGTAATGAAGTGAAAGGAAATGTTTTCATAAATATTTTAAAACGGAAAGTTATTTCAATTAATTAATGTTTTGGCTTGCCTGACCTTGATGTTCGGCGCCATCACGACCTTAGGGATTTTGGGTCGTGACAACTCCACTTTGAGGAATCAAGACTTGAGCATCCGCCAACTGACTCCATGAGTATTAGTGATGCCAAAGAAAATTGAAAATGTTGTTGATCTTGACTCTAGTCGGGGGGAAAAAGAGGATGTCAAAATCCAAAAAAAGTTGCAAGTTGAAACATTCCAAGCATTTTTCAACATTGGAATTGTGGGGTGAGATGGGAGTTGAACTACACGAGTCAATGAGGGATTGCAAGGAGGAAAGACTAAGGCCATACATTTTACAAGTTGAAAAGACAACAAGGCAAAATGGCATTCCTCACATGAAAGCCAAGAAGTGCAAAATGAAGAATTTAATGCTTGGCTTGGTCATCTACTTACCACCCCCACCGCTCGTGGTCACAAGCTTGATTCCAAGCTAGGTGCCCGGTTCATATCGTCCAAGTGGCGATAAAAGTGGTAAAGTCGACTTGCATCGTGCCACGACGTTAAATGCGGCGCTTGGTGGGAGGCAACCCATCGTTTTCAAAAATTTTGGTCATTTTTGAAATTTTTTTTTTAGAATAGCTTAGTATATTATTTGGAACTAATCTGTAAAGTTTCAGATTTTTTGGAGCTAAGTTGAGGATTTTGAGAGTGGCAATGCACCAAAACAGTGCTGCCCAAATTTGAACTGCTAGACCCAGGATTTCTCGCACCTACGGGCAGGTCATCCGCATGTGCAACCACGCAGCACCGGAAAAGAAAGCACAGGTGAAGCTAGTCTGCAGACGCGATCATTTTTGCGCACATACGCTTCCGCAGGTGCGCTTAATGTTCTGCAGGTGCGAAATTCGTGCAAGTAAAATCCCAACCCTCATTTCATCAGGACAGTCTGTTTATCCCCAAAACTTAAAAGAGAAAAAATATTTTTTGCTCCTCTCATCTCGCATCTCTCACGCTAAGGCTCGATCCTACACAAGACTACACATGTATGTTCTCTTGATTCTCATCAACTTCTTCTCCTGTTCTTCTTCCCTTGTTCTGTTCCTCTTATTTTCTCAGGCCTTTCATGGTCGTTCGCCTCTATTCCCAGGACCCCCTCTGATTTAGGCTAATATTAGGGGTGAGGAATTTGGTTGACAGTAGGATAATGTGTGCTGCTAAAAATGAAAACAAATTTGTGGGAATTAGGAGTACCCAAATTATGTGAAGAAGAAGCGATTTTAAACTGCCTGCAATGTGTTCGATAAATTCTCCAAAAGAAAATTGTGAGCTAGGTACCTAAAATTCAATGTTAATGGAGTCAGAGGTCCATTGGGTACACTAATTTGGAAGTCTTGAATACAGATTAGTTGCTAAAAATCATGCCCCAATTGAAAATAGTCAAAAAAATTCTGGGCATTTGAACCCTTGGGCGAACTCCACAAGGGCAAAAATTTTCCACAGATGCGGCTTCGCACCTGCGAGTCCTTCTTCACAGATGAGACCTCTGGTACACTGTGCAATTTCTGCAGGTACTTTGAGCTTTAAATGGATCCAAACATGGCGAACAATCCCCGGTTGAGTCGCGAAATTGAAGAAAATGTTGAGGAGAACTTTGATGCTTCCAGATTCTTATCCGCCGCATGCCAAAGCCGGTATTATGATGATCTCCTCACAAAGAAACTCACACTTGAGAAAGGGATTGCCACAAACAAATTAGCAGAGCTCCTTCCTAATTTCCATGGCCAGCTAGTTTCAAGCGGCTGGACCTGCTTCATTCCCAATCTAGGTAAGGCCAATGAAGAATGGTTGAGAGAGTTTTATGCGCGGACACACTTCCAGAACCATGAAATCACCATACGTGGAAAGACTGTGAAATTTGGTGCTGAAGATATAAATGATTTCTATGGGCTCCCAAATCACCCACTCGAGCCTGTGCAAGGAAAAGACACATGCGAAAATAGTGATTGGCTAGTTGCAAATCTTTGTCCTCCGGGTCATAGAGTGAACTGCACTACCAAGAAAAGGGGCATCAAATATGGTGATTTTACTGCTGAAGCAAAGATGTGGTTATATATCATCCTGATCAGAGTATCCCCCTCGGGGAATGTGTCTGATGTTCCATATGTCAGGGCTTCGATAATTGCTTGCATCCTGGATGACATCCCTGTGAATGTCGGCCACTACATTGTTCATGAGCTAAAGGAATACGTGCTTCTAGGTGGAACGTCGTTGATGTTCCCATCATTGATTACAGAATTGTGCCAGCGTGCACAGGTTGATGAATGGGAGGGAGATCATTGGATACCGGCAGACAAGCAATTCCACCCATTGAGAGTGACAGGAGCAGGTAGTGTGCTGAAAAGTAAGAAGAGGAAAGTGGAGACTACTATAGGTGAGCAGTCCTCCTCACAAACTTCTCAGACTGAGGGACCTTTTAGGGAGATGAACTCCCAGCTTGATTCCATTCGGGACTTAGTGTCCAAGCTCCCTAGTGGGCCCTCACACTCCTAGCCTCCGCCCGACTATTGCTTCAGAAATGAGATGCAAACTTACTTCGATGCGCAGGCTAAGATGGCAGCATCTATTGCCCAGCTCGATACCGCCTGTACAAGGCGCATGTGGACCTTAAGTCGTCCTTTGACAAGGAAAAAGAGAGAAACAAAAAGAAAGGAAAACTCTTGATCAAAATGTGTAGAGGAACCAAGGAAATATTCAAGTGGGGGCAGCCGAGCAAGCAGATACCGGTTGCTGATGATGAGGACAGTGAGGAGTACTAGTTCATGACAGATGATGATGATGTTGATGCGGATACTGATGGCGAGAGTTCTCAGAAGCACTAATTAGCCTTTTCTCCTGCAGTCTGCTAGTCTGATGCAGACATCAGGGAGACCCTCAAACTATGTTTCCTTACTTTTGATGTGCAGTGGGGACTGCAATGTTTTTAGTTGGGGGTGGCTTTAGGAGTATATTTTATCTATACTATGACTTTGTGTATGTGCTCTTGCCGGGCTTCTTTGTTGTTTATGGATATTATGTGCCCTTGCCGGGCCTATTTTGTGATATCATGTGCCCTTGCTGAGTTTGGTGTGATTAGTCTATTTTTATTTTTCTTTCTTTACTTATTTTCTTTAGTAGCCTTTAGTTTATATTATTTTTGCTTCTTTAGTATTAGTTGCTTTTATTTTAGTATTCTCTTTAGTAGTTTATTTTTATTTTTCGTTCTTTACCTATTTTCTTTAGTAACCTTTAGTTTCGAGCCACCCATTGTATATATATTATCACTAGTTACCCCATTTGAGCCGTTAACCTTTTTCTTTGGCCACCTCATTACAAACCTTTCCCCTTTATTAAAATAATTCCCTCTTTGAACCCCTCCCTCCTTGAGCAGTGAGAATGAGGCTAAAAGCCTAAGTTGGGGGTGTGGTGTCAAGTTGGAAATTGGTAAGGTTGTACATTGAGTGTAGGAACCTATACCTCAAAGTGTTCACATGAAATTATTCAAGCTTCAAAAGAAAAATATATATATAAAAAAGAAGAGAAATACATATATGTATATAAAAATAGAGCCTTGAAGAGAATTAGAGAGGTATTTAAGGTGGTTCTATGTTTGTAACCAGATGCCAATGAGGCTATGTGGTTTGAAAAGAAACAAAGTGCAACAAGAAAGAAAAATGTGAGTAGTGTTCAAGGAGGGTGTAGTCACTTGTATCCCAAATGCTTATCTGACCCTTCCATAAACCTACATTACAAGCTTAGAAAGTCCTTATGGAATCTCCAACTGAATGTTTTTAAAATAGGCGGCGAATTAAAATAAGGGTAAGCCTATGGCATGATGTGTTGTAACACTTGATGTTCTTTGTGATAGTGAGTGTCTTTGTGAATTTTTCCCTTGTGTTGTATTGTAAATATGGTGATTTTGGGACTTTCTTTCTTGTGAGGGCACATGAATTAGGATGGATTGGTGGAATTGATACACCCGAAAATGAGTAAGTTGAGCATATGTAATGGACTAGTACTTTTGAGTCACTTCTTGAGGCTTATTCTTGTCACTTGATTATTTTGAAACTCCCTTGCACTTCTTGAAGTTGTTTTTGAATGAGGAAGTTATTCGGGTAATATGCACATACTTGAGCCTAATTATTAGTGCCAACCAAATCCATAAGTATAATGCTTAAGTAGAGAATGTGATTTGTAAATGCTAGAAATACGACTTGTGCTTTAAATGGTAGAACCTCATTGAATTGTTGGTTTTGATTTGCTTGAGGAAAAGCAAAAGCTTTAAGTTGGGGGTGTTGATGAGGGTGATTTTACCACTCATTTTAGTCTCTTTTCTTTAGATTTTGCACCCTTTAATGATAACATGAGGTCATTTATAGTGTGTATTGTTCGATTTTCAGAAAAAAGATTCCATGAAGTGATTTTCATTGACTTGAAGTGAAATTGAGCAAAAAAAAAAGAATGGAAAAAGTGCAATAGCCTTCAATGAGGTCGCACTTGCGACGTGGTATCCGCACCTGCGGAACCGCAGGTGGGTGGTTTGGTTCGCACCTACGGAAATTAGTCATCCCACTCAGAGTTGCACCTGCGATATTGAATCCGCATCTGCGGAGCCTCACCTGTGAGGATTTTTCCGTAGGTGCGGTCAACGGGCATCAGTTCTGGGCAGATTTGTCAATTCACATTTTCCCAATCCCAAACCCACAAATACTCGACCTAGCAGATATTTTGACAATATTTTTCTTATTGTTTCAGTAGATACACTGGAGAAGAGATTTTTGGCTTAGGAGAACAATTTGGAAGCTAGGGTTTGCACACACACTTGGGTTTTGAAGATTTGAAGCTTGTGATTAAGGATTTCTTACCCATTTATATTTATTTCTTCATTTTCTTGCTTTGTATTGAATATTTAATTATTTAAGTGTTTATTTCCAACACTCAATCTTGTTTATGGAAATATTTATGTTTAAAGTATGTATTAAATACCATGGTGTGCTTATGTATTGAATAATTTTTCATCTTTTATGAAGTGAGATATTGTTTCTTTAATTATTATTGTTCTTTAATGTTTCCAAAGGGATTAGCTAACCCTAGGACTCGCCCATTAACTCCGAATAATTTTGGGAAAGATAATTTGGGGTTGGGAAAGATTAATTAACAAGAACTTGAGGCTTTAACCCTCATTTTATAGATTCTACATAGGAATAGGATTGAACTACTTGTAGTCATATCCAGGTGTGCTTAATCTCTTAATTGGGTTAGGAATAATTCAATTAGGAAGTCTTGTTAGTCTTCAGAAGAAGCTAATTAAGAATTATTATCCATGGCTGATTAACATAAACTCGCTCATATTTGTAAAATCGTGAAATACATTGGATCGTTACTTGAGTGTAATTCCCGATGCATCCATCCTTATATTCCATTGATCATTTTACTTGCTTTCTATGTTAGTTTATATTTTTGCATTTAGATATAAATATTCTTACAACCAAAATCTAAGTGTTTGGCATTGCACGATAAGTGATAATTCTCTTACATTCCTAATCGTCTACATATTGTTCTCTGTGGGATTCGACCCCAACCTAGTTGGGTTATTATATTTGATAATCGACCGCTTACACTATTTTAAAGTGTAATTTGAGCGTATCATCTGGACCCCATACGAACATACCAAAAAGTCTCATAACATATCAGAAACTTACTCGAGACCTCAAATCACGCATAACAACATCGAAACAACAAAACACACCTCAAATTAAATTTAATGAACTTTCGAACTTTTGACTTCCAAAAAACTTGCGCTGAAACATATCAAATCAACTCGGAATAAACTCAAATTTTTCACATAAGTCCTAATACATCATATGGAGCTACTCATGCCCGTAAACTACCGAGCAAAGTGTAAATGCTCAAAATTACCGGTCGGGTCGTTACAAATTCCTACGTCAAATTATTATCCACGGTACTTCAGCATTTGCAAGTAACAACAATTGTGTATGCGAGGAACAAAGATCAAATAACTAAAGCGGAGAATTGGACAATCGATAACATTCTATATGAGTTACAAAGTATTTTTAATGTATCTGAAACCCAAAACATAAAATGGAGTCTTAAAACTCTTGTATCGTTTATGGGTTTGTTATACTTCTTTTGTTCTTGTGTTTAGTGTTTTAAATTTTCTTTGAATGTGTAGGTGGAATATTGAGATGCTTGCAATTATAGTCATATCATGAATATTCAGTCTTTCCGATGATGAACTTGGACTAGACACAATATTTGGTCTTAGTATGTTTATCTTGGCTAACATTTACAAAAATCGTACTAATAACTAGCCTTTGTAGTTATTGTAAAATATTGATTCTTAAAACTGAATTGCTCATAAAGTGCAGGTCTGTTCATATCATCATTGCTTGTGTGAAAAATAATTATTTGAAATTTCAAAATATAAATATCATGGAATGGGAAAATGTTATTCCGTCCTATTTCTTCCCCATTAGTAGCAAGCATTTTTTTTTTTTGTTAATTGTATTTTAGGTTGATGCTGATGCATATTTCTCTTTCTTATCCGATGTTCAAGTTGTTATTTTCCCAAGAACTATGTTTGTTTATATCATTTCTATCTATCGTTTATTTGAGATCAGTCGTTTTATTTTTAAACTAAGATAAATCGCTATAACCTATTTCAAATTGAGTATAGAATTATATGAAATTTGAATTTATCCCTCTAACTAAGTTAACTAGCAAGGGTTGTAAACATTTTGTGTTGTTTCTGTCCTTAATATATGTGGATATTACATCTTGATGTTTAATATTCTTTTATAAAGGTTTGATTTCTTTGTTTTTTTATACTAATCTTCCAATTTATATTGTTTGTATTTATCGATGTGGGATACACGTTCAAGGTACGTGTCCAAAAACAAGTTACTTATTAGAAGATGTCTTGTTGAATTTTAAGTATAACTTTGCCTCATTGGACCCAGTTCATTGCAATTCCCCTAATTTGAGTTTTTCTAAGACTAGATATTATTTGAGTTGGATTTTCGAATCGAGTAAATAAAAATTGAAGATAAAGCTATGGATAGATAATATAGATAATTATTTTATTCGTCGTTTAACTCATTTTTTATCCGTATAAAAAATGAACGAGTCAGATGTCACAACCCGAATCTTCCACCATCGGGACCGTGATGTCGCCTAACGTTGAACCCGCTAGGAAAGCCAACATGAATGTTTAATTTACCTTACTCTTTCATTATTATCAGATAACGGTGAAATGCAAAACCATCAGAAATGAAAATACAAAATGAAGCAAAGTCTAATAACTTGACCATACCATCTGAAATTTATAATACTAAACCCAGAACCTGGTGTCACAACTTCACGGACTATCTACGAGTACTACAAATAAGGGGTTTGAACAAAAGTAAATACATATGTTTATGGAATAACTAGAACATAATACAAATGAAGTAGAAGGGGACGCCAAGGCCTGCGGACGCCTGCAGGACTACATCCACGTGGACTGAAGGCAGCCTCCTCGCTCTAAGGTCCGTAGGGTCCTATACTAGGATCTGTACAAAAAAAATGTGCAGAGTGTAACATCAGTACAACCGGACCCATGTACTGAGTAAGTGTCGAGCCTAACCTCGGCAAAGTAGTGACGTGGCTAGGACACGACAGCCAAATCAACTTGTACAGTTTAATAATATACGGAAGAAATAATAACAACAAGGAATAAGCAGCTAAGTACCAAGAAAAAGGGAACATGCTGAGGGGAAGAATATCAAATAATGGAAATAATGTAATGAGACGACAATTCAAATATCAACTTAAACAGCAGAAAATAGCAACACAAAGAAAACAGTGCACGGCATCACCCTTCATGCTTTTACTCTCATCCTCACCAAATAGTAAATGCAAATGCACGACATCACCCTTCGTGTTTTTACTCTCATCCTCACAATAAATTAATAGAAACGAAATGACATCACCCTTCGTGCTTTTACACTCTCTCACAATATCATACACGACATCACCCTTCGTGCTTTACACTCTTCCTCACCCAAACAATATCAATAACACCAATCCTGAAAGGAAAATCAACAATAGGAACAACAATAATAAAATCATAACGTCACAGTAAGGGAACCACAATAGAATCAATACCATCCCGGCAAGGGACACAGCTATAACCAATCTCACTTAGTACATAACTTCGCATAGAATTTCTCAACTGAAACCCATACTCAACACTAATCAATATCGAGAATTTCCACCAATATGAATAACCACAAAGTGAAGCTCAAGTAATAATCAATGAAAAACCACATAATTCACAATATTCGACTCACGGGCATGCTTGACACCAACGTATAGGTACTCGTCACCTCACCTATACGTTGAACATGATACTAACTCATAGCAAATAGGACACAACACCTATTCCCTCAAGTTAAGGTTAGGCCAAACACTTACCTTGAATTCCACGACAAAACTCAAGCCTCGATTACCGCTTTCCCTTTTGAATTTGACTCCAATTCACTTGTATCTAGACATAATTAACTTAATAACATCAATAAATGCTAAACAATTCAATCCCAACGCTTAATTATAGGTTTTCTATCATTCTTCCCAAAAATTCAAAAATTGACCCCGGGCCCGCTTGGTCAAAATACAAGGTTCGGACAAAAACTCGATCACTCATTTACCCACGAGCCGGAATATGTAATTAGTTTCGGAATCCGACCCAAAATCAAAGTCTAAATTCCCAAATTTTTAAAATCCCTAATTATCCTAAAATCCCTAATTTTCTACCCTTAAGAACATGATTTAGGCCTATAAATCAATTGGGTATTAATGGAAATTGAAGAAAATGAGTCTAAGAACACATACCTATGGTCTTGTGGTGAAATCCCTCTTCAAAAATCGCCCCTAAGCTACCTTGGTTTTGAAAATATGAAGAAATGGCTAAAATTCCGACTTGCTACTGTTTTAAAAAAACTGGACGAATGAACTATGCGTTCGCAACCAAGCATGTGCGTTCGCGTAGGCTTCCACTCCTCTGCCCTTCGCGTTCGCGTGCCAGTGACCGCATTCGCACAAGGTTAAGGCTACCCATCCCCCAGATCCCTTCCTACTCTATGCGTTCGCGACTGACCTGGTGCGTTCGCGTAAAGTAAACTCCCAAGGCTCCGTGTTCGCACCTAGATCTATGGGTTCACACAGTGTAAACCAGCCCCCTTCCCCGTTTGTGCATTGTGTTCGCATGATTTACCACGCGTTCGCATAGTGTAAAAACCCAGAACACCAGATACAACCAACAACAACAGATTTTCTAAGTTTCAAAACACTTTGACGCCTATCCGAAATTCACGAGAGCCCTCGGAGCTCCAAACCAAACATGTACACAACCTCAAATACATCATATGGACTTACTCGTGCGATCAAATCGCCAAAATAACATCTTAAACAACGAATTTAGCATAGAAATCAAAGAAAAATCTCAAAACTTCCAAAGTATCAATTTTCACAACTACGGGTCCGAATCACGTCAAACGACCTCCGTTTCTTACCAAATGTTACAGACACAACTTAAATATCATATTGAACCTGTACCGGGCTCCAAAACCAAAATACGGCCCGATACCATAAATTTCAAATATAACCAAATTTCCAAAAACTCTTATATTTTCAAAAAAACAATTTCTTTCAAAAATTCATTTCTCGGGCTTGGGACCTCAAAATTCGATTCCAGGCATACTCCCAAGTCCCATATTTTCCTATGGACCCTCCGGGACCGTCAAATCATGGGTCCGGTTCCGGGTCCCTTTACCCAAAATATTGGCCGAAGTCAACTTAAATTCAATTTTAAAAGCAAAGTTAGCATTTTTCTTAGTTTTTCATATAAAAGCTTCCCGGATATACGCCCGGGCTGTGCACACAAAACGAGGTGAGATAAAAGGAGGTTTTCAAGGCCTCGGAACACCGTTTTAACTTATAAAATAAGGGATGACCTTTTGGGTCATCACATCAGATTGTTTATTCGTTTTGCCTAAACATTTTCTGCTCGCATAAATCCAACACAACTTACCCGCTTTTCACTTCTAGCTGCATCAAATCGCTGGCCCTTTCCATGTTTAGATAATCTTAGATCAACTATGTAGACACTCTTTAGTATACATAGAAGGAGTCACACTTGTTATCGATCCGCAATAGAACTTCGATTTATGTGCAGATTATACACACATGCCGACTTTGTTTGCAAATTATTGAAAATATATAATTATTTGAAATGTGAAATAAAATTTCAAAACCGTTGTTGATATCCAATTTTTCCTTATATTATTTTTTAATATTTTTTCATAATTTTATGAAGTTTTAAAAAGATTTTTAATTAATTTATTCCATTATTTTATTGTCCAAATAATTATTATTTACATCACACATAATTTTATAATAATTTTATTGCTTAATTTTTATCATCTATATTTCTATTAAGCTTTAATTATTTTATTCATAATTATATTTGTAGGTTATAATTGCAATGGCTTTGCAATAATAGACCATGTGTACATAATTACTTTATTTTACACGAAAATGACCTTTTATATTTTTATAATACTAAGTAATTATTTTAAATTATTTTCATGCATAAATAGAATTTTTTTTCATCATTTACCAACTATTTTTACAAATTATTTTATTAAATTAAGTGGGTATTCAAAACAAAGCCCCTCTTTAATAAAATTTTTGGACCTACCCAATAGCCCAATAGCCTACCCAGCCCAATTATCCTAACCCAATTACCCCAATACCCAATACCCAAACCCAATTACCCTACCCGCCCAGAACCAACCTTCCATTTTTAATTAGCCAAACGACCCCAAAATCCGCCGCCCTTGAAACCTTTCCCTCATCTCTTCTCTCTCTCACCCTCCTCCTAACACTAGCCCGCCGTCATGAAAACCCATTCGATTCGTGGTTTATTTCTTCAATCCTAGGCCCTATCCGACCTCCTACCTTTACTGGTGTTTCGATTTTCATGCTGCTTGAGGGAATCTCAAAGGGATTCGAACAGACTTGGTTCAAATCCCTCATTTTCTTGATGAATCCATCTGTGTTGACTCCTATGTCTGTGAGTACTAATACCTTCGTGTTTATGACTTCAAATCTCTGGTTCAAACCATATTTTTCTCACCTCTACTTAGGTTTTACTATTTCTTGCTAAATCCGTTCAGATCTCTTTAGATCTGAAGCGGTTTGAGTTTGTTTGTTGCTTTTACTTTTTCTATATTTTCCTATTATTGTCAACCCATTTTCGTTTTTCCCTAAAATCTAGGGTTTCAATTTTTAAGAAGTTTCTGCAAAAATATGATTTTCTTCCTTTACCCTTTCAATTGGTTTCACTTGAGTTTCATCTCTATGTCTTTATGCTCTAGGGTTTCATCTTTTTAAGTTTCTGCAAAATGTTTGAAAATTTTTAAGTGTTTACTCTGGCTTTCTTCCTTTACTTTTTCGATTGAGTTTCATCTCTATGTCTTTACACCTTAGGGTTTTTTCATTATTTGACTATGGGTTATAATGTTTTGCATGTTTACTGTGGTTCTTTAATTAAATGGATTAACTTGTTTATTTGCTTAATTAGGGTTCGAAAATTGTTCTTTCCTTTTAAAAATGATATCTCTCTGAAAAGATTTTTACATATTCTTTCCTTATATGTGATTCGTATCTGGTACTATTTTCCTTAATTATATTACTGGCTTGATTTATGGGCTTTGATTGTTTTGACCGGCCTGTAAATGATCTCTGGATTTACTACTTGCCTTATTTAGCCTCAATCTTGTCTACTGATTTACTCCGTGAAAGACTCTCCTTAATTTGAGTTGCACCTACTGTCAATTTATTCCCGTTAGCCCTAATTGATTGATTGATTGATTTTTGCATACCTTATTTGTGTGCCGATTGATTTGCCTGTGTTATTTAGTTTTACTCTACTATGTTCTATATAAACCTTTCATTGTTCAGAGTTTAAAAAACACGCTGAGACTAAGCTCACTCTTACAAACCTACACTTACACACACTTGAGTTCTTTCTATCACTCTGATTTGATGCATTGTCTAGACGGCTGGAAGCCAAGGCTAGACTCTTGGATTTCAATTGCTTTCATCTTCCTGTTTACTTTCTCCCCTAACTGGTATTCCCTAACCTTTGCAATTTTATTCTTTTGCACTTTTCTTGACTAGCATGTATCAATTTTGTTTTTCACATGATTATATGATCTCATTTAGTAATATTGTTAACTTAGGACTAAGTTATTTCGAATAATATGAATCCTCTCATTGGTTAGTCTAAAGTTCAATTTGTTTCATGCACTGTTTGTTAATTCTATACCTATTCTGAACTTTGCACACTATGAACATGTAATCAGACAGTTTGTTGCTTAATTTCCATGCCCTGTCTGTTTATTTCATGTAACTGGCCAACTCAATTGTTTTTCCTAACTGCTTATGTGATAAGTACTAGTCTAAATATTTAAATTCACTACACTTCAATTAATTTGAGCTATGTGTTTGAGCATGAAACCTGTTTGTCCTCTTGGTGCAGTTCTGCCTGCAACTCTATGTTTAGAATCCTATTTCTTCTTAAATCCAATTGTTTTAAACCTGCCCCTTATCCCTTTTATGTACTGATTTTTTTAAAACCCTACTCCTAGTCATTTAGGTCCCCAACCACTCCAGTGTGAGCACTGCCTAGGGTCCACTTGAGACTCCTTTGAACTCTGACACATTGGGGATTGGTTTTCCAATCTCTTGAACTATCTTATGAATGTGATTCTGGTGTGAGAATTGCTCCGGTTCCCCTGAGGCCCTTGGGAACTTTGGCACACTGGAAACCTGGTTCTAATGTTCTATGAATCCTTATGATGTGCTTCAAAGTGGTTATGGTTGGAAGGCTTGGTTCCCAGGTTCACTAGGCCTACTAAGGCTCCCTATAGTGTAATGAATTCTGCTATGTAATTTATTCATATTAGGACTGTAATAATCTCAGTAATAACAGATCTTGGGTTATTAGTATAAGTTGGGGAGGGGTTTCTATATATCTTTGTTCAAGCTTTGGGTAGAAATCATGCATATAGGTTTATTATGTTGGTTAAATCATGAGAATGCTACTACTTGTTTCGAGATCCTGCCTATATGATTTTGTAATTGCTTTGTTCTGTATTTTACTCACATAACTAGAAGTCCTGTTTATAGACCCCTTGCATTAGAAATCCTGTCTATAGGATCTGTGTATATTTTATAACATACATGCATTAGTGACCATGTATATAGGATTCTATTTGTTTGAATAATAATCTTCCTGGCGAGTTGCTTAAAATTCTGCCCACATACGACTTAAATATCATGCCTATATGAGATAAACACCGGTTTTAATTTAGATACTATGCCAATAGGAGATAAAAAACAGTTTCAAAACCTAGAAATCATGTCTATAGGATTTAAACTAATAGATATCATGCCTATAGGGTATCTCAGTTTTAACACCTAGAAATCATGCTTATAGGAGTTAATTAATTTTGCAAATTAGAAAGCATGCCTATAGGGTCTAAAGGATAAAAACATGTTTGTTAAAATCAGTAACTCGTTGTTATAGGTCTATAATTAACTGTTTAGATACCATGCCTATAGGATTCTGTTCTGATTATCACTTAGGCAAGCATGTAGGATTATTGAGAATTCTAGGGGCTCAAAAAATAACTGAGATTTAGTACTGCTAGAAGTCTGCCCAGATTCAGAGTTTTAACCAAAATCAGTAGGCAAGCCAGTAGGTCCTAATACCCAGTTTAATAAACTGTTGTCTTATATTCTGTTTATGCTCATGTAGATACCCTGCCAATAGGGTCTTAAACTAATAAAAGTTGTCTGAATTGCGTGCATTTTCTCTTTACTTGTGGAGGTTAACATGAGCCCCTATTTTCTCTTATGTGATAGTACTATCTGAATTTTTGTTTGTCGCTTAGCTTTCTCATTTTTAAGCACCATAGGTCAGTCTGGAACTACCTTAAATAGAGGTCCTAAGCACCTCCAAGACCATAGGTAAGGGACGGGTAGTGCACGCTTAAGGAATGAGTTAGAAGCTATTAGAACGCTTAGGTAATAACTGAAAGATAGTTAATTGGGTAGTAAAGGAGATGATGACATGTGTGATAATACTATGTGTAGCACCCCAACTTGGGGAAAGTTACCAAGTATTGCATGGAAATGATCCTATAGGCTAAGAAGGACCCCTTTAATTCCTGCTTTAAAATAACAGTTGTCTAAATTGCTCTATTTTCCTTTAATGACTAATTCGCTTAATTAAGTTCGGCCGGGACCCACCATTGTGGACCTCGAGGGGTGCCTAACACCTTCCCCTCAAGGTAATTTCGAGCCCTTTCCCGATCTCTGGTAATGCAAACTAGTTTTATGAGTTATTTGCTTTAGGTGCCCTAACGCACCATAATCCGTTAGGTTGTGACTCTTCCAATATCATATCCCATCCCAAAAAGGAAGGGAGTTGTCTCATTAAATGTTGAAACCCCGATTCCGCGAGGAGAAAAAAGGGAGCTTGACAGCATGCGACTCTGCTGGGGATAATTAGGCTCTTAGCATAACGAACTTGCTTTTTGTGAATTATTCTTTAAGCATGCTTTATTCTGTTAATACGTGCGCACCATTTCCCTTTCCCACTTTATGTGAATTTAATTGATTATTTTCAAGCATTTATGATTTCTCTTTACTTCGGAAACTGACTTGTCTCTTTGTTTTCTTTCTTAAACACCTTTTCAATTTTTAAATACCACATTTACCATTTTTTTTTAAACGTGCAAATACGTGACAACGTGCTATTTACTATTGCATAAATCATGCTCAACATCATATTCCACTCGTGCCTAATAAATAAATTAGCAACGCTTGATGAGTGTTTGCGCTCTTCCTACATATCACCTCTTTAAATTTGGAAAGGCTTATATGCAGTAAAACTAGTCGATCAGCGGTGCAGTCGACGATTTCGTGCCTTTCCCCCTCAGGTCATCCGCTTGAGAGTACCAGTCTAGACTTCTATAAAAACCTTACTCTGATTATAATTGTACATGCATCATGGTCAAACCTAGCCTGGGTTAATATGTTGTCCACATAATAACCCTTTAAGAAAAGCCTTGTCCAAAGTCTACCGGGGTTTCCATAATCCCAACGGACGCAACCACGATCTGTGCATTAATTTGGAGAAATAAGTTCCAATATGCTAATCACAGATGTATAAATAGTCGAATCTGGAGGGGGAAAGGACAAACCTTATTTGTTTTGCAGAAAATGAGGCACAAAGTCCCCACGTTCGGCATGGTCCGTTACATACCACCATTGTTGCTAGATTGGTGGGAAGATCTTTCAGCAAGTGACAAAAAGAATGTGAAAAAGGTCCTGGGAAATTTGCCTTCTTTATTGGACATCCAACCGAATAATGTGTTGATTGAAGCCACCACAACGTTCTGGGACAGTGAAAGATCCGTGTTTCGCTTTGGAAACATAGAAATGACCCCTCTCTTGGAAGAAATAGGGGAATTCGTTGGATTTCCTTGGGACAGTCCCGGTTTATTGGTACCAGAAAACTGTATCGCTAGGGGGTTTCTAAAAATGATGGGTCTGAGAAAGAACGACGATTTGGAGTTCCTAAAGAAATCCTACATACCCTTTGACTATCTCTATGAACGATATGGTCATAGCAAATCCTATCGTAAATTCTCTATCACTTCCTTGGATTGTATTCACCACAGGGGTTTTGTGTTCATCGTTTGCTTCCTGGGTATGATAGTGTTTCCGATGAAAGGGGACAGAATTCATACCAGACTGGCCATGGTAACAAAAACCCTAATGGAGGGGATCAAGGGGCAAACATAATGATCATAGCAGACATGTATCGGGCCTTGGAACGGTGCCAGAAGGGATTCAAACACTTCAAGGGTTGTAATCTGCTGCTACAGGTTTGGTTGTTAGAGCATCTCCAGAGAGGTCAATACCGTCAAGAGTTTCCGTGAAGGCCGTGGAATGATCATATAGATTTCCATCACCCTAAGAGAATGACCTATATCCCAGACAGGTTTGCTCAACCAGAGAGTGATACAGAATGGGTGCAGTTTTTTGACAATTTGATTGAGGGTCAGGTTCAATGGATGTTCGGATGGTTCCCTATTGACGATTTCATCATCAGGTCTAGGGACGTTCCGCACTTGTTATTGATTGGGTTAAGGGGCATATACCTTTATGTTCCCATCAAGGTTATGAGACAAGCAGGCAGGAATCAAGTCATACCGCGGATCGTTAAAATGAGTCATTATACGGCAGATTTTCAGGATGACGACCTCCCACACAAATGTGAAGCTCAGCATATGTGGCACCTAAAGATTATTGTGGAAAGGGACACCATCGAGCCAGATCGATATCACGCAGGGCACGTGTACTTTTACCTATCATGGTTGGAGGATTGCATAGAAGGAACAGTCGAGCCAGGGGTCGGTCGAGGAAACAGAGTCATAAATGAAGCTGCCGAAGCACATGTGAAGTATAACAAACTGCGCAAAAGGGTTCTCGAGTCCGAGGCCGAGCATCTGGAACAACACAAGACTGATATGGAATTAGTCAATAGATGGAAGGAAATGACTACCAGATCGAATGAAAGGTTATAATAGCTGGATCTGGGTCTGATGGAATTGGAAGGGAAGATGAGAAAAAGAGTCATAGACTGCCAAAATGCTGAAGGTATCAAAGGAGGACATCTAGCAAAGGCATATCTGCTGCTGGACATGCGCGACCCGGGGAACCTGCTCGAAGGAGTCAAGGGAGCCAGGCTTGGAGAAGTTCCTTCTGGGACCAAGTAGATTAGGTTTATTTGTTTTTGCTTTTCAAATGTAATAAGGCCAAGTGCCATTAGTAGCTCATCTTATTTAGTGTCGTTTTGAATTCATCTATTTTACATTAATGAAATGAGACAATTATTGGCACTGAATTTCTCCAAATCAATTTATCGCTAGGCCTACCTCGGGCACAACGAGGCTCCCAAATTAGGACGCAAATTTACATTCTCACACTATGTGTTTAAATATGGCAAATACTCTTTTTGGAACCCTTACTAACTTGGTTACCTTTTATTTTCCTTTCCTTTTTTGATTATTCCATTCCCCATGGTTGGTTCACACATACTGGCATCATCAACATATCACACCGATTCCAGAGGCCCTCCACCTCCTCCTCCTCCAAGTGCATCCAAAGGAAAAGGGAAAGCTAAGATGGATAATATAATTGGCGAAAACACCGCACATGCTGAGAATGTGGAAACTTCTGATGGTCAGAGTACTCCGGCACCAAATGACTTGGTTTTTCGGCTTGAAAAGAAAATACTTGAACTATAAGGTGAGCTTGAGCAGGTTCGTAACTTGGCGAACCTCTCCCTCACACTAAACGTCCCAAATATCAACCATCAAAATACCCAAAAACTGGCACCTCCCCAGAATGCACCCGGCCAACGCCCGCAGAATCCTCCCGTACCCCATCAATATCAACCCCTCCTCAAAATCCTTTACCCATAACTACATCTCTTCAACATCGGCATCTCCCAACTCAATATCCGCAAACCACTTACCATACTCCTCAGAATAACCCACAACCTATCCCAGATCCCCAAAATTCAACCAATGATCACCACTATACCCAAATTCCTGGCCTTCAACAAAATAACCCCATATACGTGGAAATCTTACCCCACTCCACTCAACCGATCTCATATACACCAGAATCCGCCGAGAAGGACCCGCTCATTAAGAACATGGCAGAGGAGCTCAAGAAACTCACAAGCCAAGTTTAGAGTGTTGAAGGAGGCCAAGGAATAAAAGGTCTGAATTACGAGGATTTGTGCATTCATCTAGATGTGGAACTGTCGGAGGGTTACAAACCTCCCAAGTTCGAAATGTTTAATGGAACGGGTGACCCTAGGGTTCACTTGAGAACTTACTGTGACAAGCTCGTAGGGGTTTGAAAGGACGAAAGGATTCGCATGAAGTTATTCATGAGAAGCCTCATTGGAGACGCCATATCCTAGTACATAAGCCAGAATCCCAAGAAATGGGCTAATTGGGTGAGCATGGCGTCAGATTTCATGCACAGATTCCGATTCAACACGGAGAATGCACTTGATGTTTTCTATATCCAGAACCTCAAGAAGAAACCAACTGAGACTTTCCGTGAGTATGCTACTCGATAGAGGTCAGAAGCAGCAAAGGTCAGGACGGCATTAGATGAGGAACAGATGAACAAATTCTTTGTCAGGGCTCAGGATCTGCAATATTACAAAAGGTTAATGGTAATATAGAATCACAAGTTCTCTGATATCATCAAGCTCGGAGAAAGGATCGAGAAGGATATTAAAAGTGGAATGCTGACAAATTTCGAGGCACTACAGGCCACGAATAAAGCAGTGCAATCAGGTGTCATATCAAAGAAGAAAGAAGTGGGAACATTAATGGTTTCCCAAGGCCCTAAAACTCCTTTTGTATACCAAACACCTCCACCCACATACCAACCATCACCTCCCAGACATTCCCAACCTACTACTGCCTACCATACCTATAATTCCTAACCATCCTATTATCATTCACCTCCAACTCGTCCAAACTACCAAAAACCCAGGCCCAAATTTAGACCGCAAACCACCCAAACAGTACACCGCCATTGCTGAACCCATCGACCAGTTGTACGAAAGGTTGAAAGCTGCTGGTTATGTCACCCATATTCCCCCTGTGGCAATGGAGAATTCATCTCAATGGGTCAATCCAAACAAGACATATGCGTACCATTTCGGTATGACGGGACACACTATTGACGAGTGTTGCACCTTGAAAGACAAGATCCAAACACTTATCGATAATAAGGTCATACAGGCAAAAGAAACTGCACCTAATGTCCGCAACAATCCCCTCCCATATCATAGGGGTGAAGGGGTCAATGTAATAGAAACTAATGAAGAGTGGGATCCCGAGGGTTCGATCGGGCTTATTCAGGAAGGTGATGATCCTAAGAAGCCTGCAGTCACGCTCAATCCCATTGTGGTATAGGTACAGCCGTCAGTTGAAGTTGAGGTAGCCCCATCAGCTCCCTTTAAGGTAGAAGTGACCCCACCTGCAGAAATACCTGCTCCATTTAAGGTGGAGGTGGCCACACCTTTCACTGTGACGCTAGCAACCACACTGTTCTTCAGTTCCAATGTTGTACCTTGGGATTATGTGGTCGAGGCTAGAAGAAAAGGAAGTTCGAAGATGGAAGAATCTGGTGTTGCACAAGGAATGACTCGAATAGGAAGAGTTTATACACCTGAACATTTGGGAAAAGCCAGCAAGCAAGCTTCCACTAAACCGCCCGTTATTGAGACTGGTCCAGATGAACTTTGGTGGAAGGTATAGGCAAGGGACTACTCTGTCGTCGATCATCTGAACAAGACCCCCGCCAAAATATCTATCTTGTCGTTGCTGTAAAATTCTGAGGCACACATAAATGCTATGATGAAGGATTGAATGAAGCATATGTGCCCAATAACATCACTAGAGAAGAAATGGCCAATATGGTGGGGAAATTGCTAGAAAGCAACAAGATCACTTTCCATGAGGAAGAGCTTCCACCTGAAGGGTTAATCCACAACAGGGCACTGCACATCACGGTGCAATTCCAAGATAAGTTTATCGCCAGAGTTTTGATAGATGGAGGATCTGGCCTCAACATTTGCCCGTTGACAACTCTGAAGAGGTTGAAAACAGGTTTACACGAGATACGAGCAGGGACTATGAATGTGAAAGCGTTCGACGGGTCTCAAAGGGCTACAATTGGAGAAACTAATCTCTGCTTGCAGATTGGTCCCACCTGGTTCGATGTTGAGTTTCATGTGCTAGACATTTCCGCCTCCTATAATTTGTTGTTGGGACGACCTTGGATACATGCCTCTAGGGTTGTAGCATCTATTTTTCACCAAGCCATGAAATTCGACTAGAATCATCAAAAAGTAATCATCCATGGAGGTGGGAGTAACACCATTTACACCAATCAGATTGTCCCGGTGGTTGAAAACAGAAGGAGGTTAGGTGGAGAAACTTACCACCGCATCGAGCGTGTTAACGCAATCGAAAAGGATAAGTGTTGGAGTAGAAAAATAGAGAGCATATTAGCATGGAAAGGGTACGAACCTGGCAGAGGGCTTGGTAAAAACCTTCAAGGTATCTCCAAGCCAATACAGCTGAAGCGCCATGATACCACCTTTGGGCTAGGGTATCAATACACCTGGCAGGAATACGATGATTCGTCACCACCATGGCGTGCTCCATACTACCCCCTTGAACAGTCTGTACCGCACTTAAGTCAAACTTTTCATTAGGCCAATGTCATATAGGGATCAGAGGAAGAAGAAGCATTGGTAGCATTAAGGAATTTGTTCTTGGAAGATGATGACATGGACTGCTGTGTGATCGTCGAGGAGGAGTAGGAGGGAGTCCCTACCATCCAAGTTGTGGAGAGAGGAGCATTCCTCAAGAACTGGACTGTTAGACCATCAAGGGCTCGACGAGTCCCGGGGTGGTAAGGCTGAATAACATTGTTTACTTTTTTGAAAATGATTTCCACTTTTTGCATTTTGTTTTAAATAATATTTTTAATATTTTCCCAAAATGTTATTTGAGCTATTGAAAATAATTTTTTTTAACACTTTAAATAGATCGATGTTTTATTATTTCTGCTTTTCTCTCATATTTTTATCCCTATAGCATTACTATTTCCTATTTTGATGAACCGATACATGTGACATGTAATGAGACAACACAACAAAAGGATAGTGATTCAGAAGAGGAAGATGTAATACTTGAAGAGATTGTCATAGAGGTAGAGGATTTTGAGAACAAACCCAAATCCAACCTGGAAGAAACTGAGATAGTCAACTTGGGAGATTCTGAAACCGTCAAGGAAACCCGTATAAGCATCCATTTGTCACCGTCAGAGAAAGAAGGATACACTCGGTTCCTGAAAGAATTTGAGGACATCTTTGCATGGTCATACGATAATATGACAGGTTAAGCACATCCATTGTGGCCCACAAGTTGCCCACAAACCCAATGTGTACGCCAATAAAGCAGAAACTCGGGAAATTCAAGTCGGACATGAGCCTAAAAATCAAGAAGGAAGTTACTAATCAGATCAAAGCCAAGGTCCTCAGGGTAGTTGAATATCCAACCTGGTTAGCCAACATTTTGCCTGTTCCGAAGAAGGATGGGAAAGTTAGAGTTTGTGTTGATTAGCGGGATATCAACAGAGCCAGCCCAAAGGATGAGTTCTCGCTGCCGAATATACACATTCTGATCGACAAGTGTGCCAAACATGAACTCCAGTCCTTTGTAGATTGCTTCGCAGGTTACCATCAGATCTGGATGGATGAAGAAGACGCCGAGAAAACATCCTTTATTACACCATGGGAAGTGTACTGCTACAAAATGATACCATTCGGTCTAAAGAATGCTGGGGCCACCTACATGAGAGCCATGATAACTATTTTTCATGACATGATACATAAAGAGATAGGGGTATATGTGGACGATGTCATCATTAAATCCAAGAAGGACATAGATCATATAGAAGACTTAAGGAAATTCTTTGATCGATTGCGGAAATATAACCTGAAGCTAAACCCTGCAAAGTGTGCATTCGGGGTTCCTGCCGAAAAGCTGTTGGGATTCATCGTCAGTCGCCGAGGAATAGAATTGGACCCATCAAAGGTCAAACCCATCCAAGAATTCCAAAAATTAGGAAAGATGTGATGAGTTTCCAGGGAAGCCTCAACTACATCAGCCGTTTCATAGCACAGTCCACAGTAATATGTGAGCCGATTTTCAAAATGCTGAAGAAGGATGCTGCAACTAGTTGGACCGAGGATTATCAAAACGATTTTGACAAAATCAAGAAATACTTGTCCATGCCACCAGTTTCAGTCCCATCAGAGCCGGGCGGACCACTGCTACTCTACCTTGCAATGTTAGATGGAGCTTTCGGTTGCATTTTGGAACAGCATGACGAGACAGGGAGAAAGGAACAGGCCATCTATTACCTGAGTAAGAAGTTCACTCCTTATGAAGCGCGGTACTCTTTGCTAGAATGCGCTTACTGTGCATTAAACTGGATAGCTTATAAACTAAGACAGTACTTTTGTGCTTATGCGACGTACCTCATATCGAGGAGGATCCCTTGAAATAGATCTTTCAGAAGCCTATGCCCACTGGGAAGCTGGCCAAATGGAAAATCTTGCTGAGTGAGTTCGACATCATCTATGTAACTCAGAAAACAGTCAAGGGACAAGCATTGGCAGACCATCTTGCTGAAAATCCTGTAGGAGGACAATACGAACCCCTAAAAACGTATTTTCCTGAACAGGAGGTATCATTCGTAGGGGAAGATATTGTTGAAGCCAACGACGGTTGAAGGATGTTTTTCGACGGAGCAGAAAATTTTAAAGGAGTGGGTATCAGAGCCGTCTTGGTATCAGAAACTAGTCAACATTATCTGGTGTCTACAAAACTCAGATTCCCCTGCACTAACAACATGGCGAAATATGAAGCTTGCATATTAAGGCTCAACATGGTTGTTGATATGAACATTCAGGAACTAGCTAGTGATCGGCGATTCAGATCTGCTGGTGCACCAAGTACAAGGAGAATGGGCTACCAAGAATTCCAAGATATCGCCATACCTGCATCATGTGCAAGAAATGAAAAAGAGGTTCAAAAAAATAGAGTTTCGGCATGTCCCCGGGATTCAGAAAGAGTTTGCTAACGCAGTGGCTACTTTGTCATCAATGATACAACATCCAGACAAGAACTTCATCGATCCCATTCCAGTAAGGATCCGTAATCAGCCGGCATATTGTGCTCATGTTGAAGAAGAAATGGACGGAAATCCCTGGTTCCACGATATCAAAGAATATTTGACAAAAGGAGAATACCCAAAGCATGCCAACCATACTCAAAAACGCACCCTTCAGAGATTGTCCAATCACTTCTTCCAAAGCAGAGGAACCCTATATAGGAGAACTCCCGATCTGGGACTGTTAAGTTATGTTAACGCAAAAGAGGCTTCTAAATTGCTCGAAGAGATACATGTCAGAACCTGCGGTCCACACATGAATGGCTTTGTCTTGGCCAAGAAGATACTCAGGGCCGGTTACTTTTGGATGACCATGGAGACAGATTGCATCTGGTATGTTCAGAAATGCTACCAATGTCAGATACATGCAGACATGATAAAAGTTCCGCCAAACGAGCTTAATGCAATGAGATCACCTTGGCTCTTTGATGCTTGGGGGATGGACGTCATCGGTACGATCGAGCCCATCGCCTCAAACAGGCACCGATTCATCCTGGTGGCCATCGACTACTTCACTAAATGGGTTGAAGATGCATCTTACAAAGTTGTGACCAAGAAGGTCATTGCGGATTTTGTCCACGACCAAATCGTTTATCAATTTGGAGTTCCAGAGTCCATCATCACTGACAATGCCGCCAATCTCAACGTGACCTAATGAAAGTCATGTGTGAAACTTTTAAAATCAAACACAAGAATTCTATAGCATACAGGCCTAAAATGAATTGAGCCATAGAAGCTGCCAACAAAAACATCAAGAAAATACTAAGGAAAATGGTAGAGAATCACAAGTAATGGCACAATAAGCTATCATTCAGCTTACTGGGATACCGTACCACAATCCGCACATCAACCGGGGAAACTCCTTATCTGCTAGTTTATGGTACTGAAGCTGTCATTCCCACCGAAGTGTAAATTCCTTCTTTGAGGATCATACAAGAAGCCGAACTCAGCGATGCAGAATGAATAAGTAGCCGATTGAGCAACTAGCCCTCATAGACAGCAAGAGGATGAATGCAGTGTGTCACGGCCAGCTCTATCAATGTCCAGGGCTTTCAATAAAAAGGTCAGGCCAAGACAGTTCACTCCAGGGCAGCTGGTACTAAAACGAATCTTTCCACATCAAGATAAGGCCAAAGGGGAATTCTCTCCCAATTGGAAAGGTCCTTACATGGTTCATAGAGTACTGACAGGAGGAGAACTCATACTCGCAGAGATGGATAGAGAAATATGGCCAAAGCCTATCAATTTAGATGCAGCCAAAAGACACTATGTCTAAACCATTTTATGCTTCTTCATATGATGTAAATTGAACTACGCTTGACCTGATTCCCGTTTAAGAGGGGATACGTAGGCATTCCTTTGGGTTCGGTCACAATTCAATAAAATTTCCATTTTCCCCACAATCAGAAACTAGGGCAGAATTTTAAGGAGGACCTTCAAAATTTCGAAGCAAGTTCAGCCAATCACAGCATATGGAGCACTCAGAAAAGTCATCTAGTTAACTGGGGTAGAATTTTGAGGAGGACCCTCAAAATTCTACGGCCGAAGAAGTTGCAATGTCTCTGATTATGTCACAGTTACTGGTTCATATAACTAATTTCTAAAATATATACTACTATGTCTTTTGAAAATTATGCACGCATGCTTTTGGAAAAGAAACTTTGCTTTAGCCAAATGTTACCCTAATAGCTTGAACAAGATCTTCAGACAGAGCGAAGCAAATCGAGCAAGCAAAGGCATGAACCAACCTTCCCCCGCAAAATTCACAAATTTTTCTTTGGATGCAGGACTATATCATCATGACAAATACCGTTGCAACAACACAATCACTATGCACGAAACACATTGTCATATAAGAATAATTCACTCTTACTCTTCTCTTTGAATGATACTAAACCTTGTCTCAATCCTGCACGAGGCTAAACCCTGCCTCTCTATTTGCATAAGGCTAAGCACTGCCTTCTCTTTGCATGAGACTAAGCCATGTCTCAGTCCTTGTATGAGGCTAAGCCCTGCCTCTCTATTTTCATAAGGCTAAGCACTGCCTTCTCTTTGCATTAGACTAAGCCCTATTTCAATCCTTGCATGAGGCTAAGCCCTGCCTCTCTCATTTGCATGAGGCTAAGCACTGCCTTCTCTTTACATAAGACTAAGCTCTGTCTGAATCCTTGCATGATGCTAAGCCCTGCCTCTCTCATTTTCATGAGGCTAAGCAGTTCCTTCTCTTTACATGAGACTAAGCCCTGTCTCCACCTTGCATGAGTCTAATCCATGCCTCTTCATTTGCCTGAGGCTAAGCACTGCGTTCTCTTTGCATGAGACTAAGCCTTGTCTCAATACTGCACGAGGCTAAGCCCTGCCTCTCTATTTGCATAAGGCTAATCATTGCCTTCTCTTTGCATGGGACTAAGCACTGTCCTGAATTTTTCATAAGACTAAGCTCTGTCTCCACTCCCGCATGAGGATAAGCCCTACCTCTCTATCTGTATAAGGCTAAGCATTTCCTGCTCGTTGCATGGGACAAAGCGATATCCCAAAAGCTTGCATGAGGCTAAGCCCTGCCTCCCTATTTTCATAAGGCTAAGTGATGTCTTCCCTTTGCATGGGATTAAGCACTGTCCCGAACCCCGCACAAGACTAAGCACTGTATCTCTTGCGTTATTCTCTTCTCTTGGGCTAATCTCCGCCCTCAACTTCATACAAGACTAAGCCTTGTCTTGTTGCTTCTAGCATCATGTCTTTGCACCTCATGGTCTGAAATATAGCCGACTTATCTGAAGGCATAGTCTGAAGGCACCATCCTCATAGCCGGAAGGCAACATGCCATGGCCTGAAAATTTCTCAAACTTGCACATCATGATTCAAAGGCGTCATGGTTCGGAGGCACCATTCTCATGGTCCAAGAACATCATTTCATGGCTTGCGAATCCTTTACCTCACAATTCATGGCCCGGGATAGTGGTCTAAGGACGTCATCCTCAACCGTCCAAAGACAATTTTCATGGTCTGAAGGGAATTTGCATCATGTCTAAATTCACGCAAATTTATACGTATATGCTTGCAGTACATCTTCTAATTTGCAGGTAACCCGAGGAGTAACCATTATCCCAGCAGGGGCAATCCCGCCCCACTTCCTTCAAACTATTTCAAACCTGACCACTCACCATGACCGTTTCACCTATTCGAAACCTTATATCCATCCTTGTGACAACTTCATCGGTTTATTCCGCCGATGACTTCAGACCTACACACAACCTGATTCCCGTAAAAGCAGGGATATGTAGGCAGCTCGAAAACTGGAGTGCATCCTATATCTCTCAGATCGCTCTATCCAGTCAAAATTGGCCATCATGTCTTTACCCGACAACTCTTTCATCCTTCCCGGGTAAAGAGGGGCAGCTGTTGATACCCAATTTTTTCCTATATTATTTTTAAAATGCATATATACCTTCAGAACAATGCATGAGCATCAATTAATATTTTTCCATAATTTTCTGTAATTTTAAAAGAATTTTTAATTAATTTATTCTATTATTTTATTGTCCAAATAATTATTAATTTCATTTTATAATAATTTTGTTGCTTAATTTTTATCATCTATATTTATATAAAGTTTTAATATTTTATGCATAATTATATTTATAGGTTATAATTGCAATGACTTTGCAATAATATCCCATGTGAGCATAATTATTTTATTTTACACGAAAATGACCTTTTATATTTTTATCATACTAAGTAATTATTTTAAATCATTTTCATGCATAAATAGCATTTTTACATCATTTATCAACTATTTTTATAAATTATTTTATTAAATTAAGTGGTTATTTAAAACATAGCCCATCTTCATTTAAATTTCGGACCTACCCAATAGCCCAATATCCTACCCAACCCAATTATCCTAACCCAATTACCCCAATACCCAATACCCAAACCCAATTACCCTACATGTCCATAACCTGCCCCAACCTACATCTAATCCTGGCCATTAATCTCAAAAGATCAACGACCCAGAATGTAAAGACCCGTAAAAATTTCATGGCTAAAAATAATGCCCAAATAGGTCCCCCGTGTTGTTATAACTGTAGAAATTCTTAAAACGGACCCTTTTGAGTAAAAAAAAAGTACCCCCGGGACTTAAAAGATATAATTTTCCAGATTTGCGCAGGTCTGCGGTCCACTATGCGATCACAGATCAGGTATGCAGACCGCATATTGGTCGCATACTTGGACAGTTTGCTGTCCATTTTGAGGACAGCTATGCAGCCTAGAATGCGATTGCATTTCACGAATGCGGGCCGCATAGTTGTCGCATTCTTCCACCTTGACTTTTGCGGAGGGAGTTATGCGATCGCATAACAGGTATGCGGACCGCATAGTAGTCACATACCTGGGCAGCCTACTTTTCTTTTTGGCCCATTTGAGGGCCATTTATGCGACAGGAATGCGGACCGCATAGCAAGAATGCGATCGCATTCCTGACCGCGTTTCTGCTTCGGGACTGTTAAATTTCTAATTTTATATTCGACCCCCAGTTCATTAAAACACTTACCCCTTTCATTTTAAGCTCATTTTCTGATAAATTAGAGGGAGGAGAGAGGGGTTCTAGAGAGAGAGAGAGAGTTCCAACTTCATCAAATTTGTTCCTCCATCATTACTCAGGCCTGGAATTGATCAAGTAGGACACCATTTTCTTCACTACAAGAGGTAAGCTTCTACCCCATCAACCTAAATTTCCAGATTCTTGTTAAAATGAAACATGTTTAGGTGAGTTCATGAAGATGGGGTAGGAGTCTTGCATGCATGTAACCAACTAGTCATAATCTAGTAAAAGGAAATGGGTTAGAGTAATATTTCACTAAAAAGAGGCCATTTAATCTAAAGGAACACGTGTTTGATAGAATGGTCAAGTGAGTTCAAGACATGATCATTATTCCTAGTTCTAAGTTCAATTATGCCACATTGTGAACTAGATTGAAGGTGCTAGAGGGTCCGATGAATTGTGGTAGGAAATTAAAGGGGAATTCTGATTCAAGGTATGTATGGCTAACTTTAATCTTTGTAGAGTTACCTTGTTGGTGTCCGAGCACACGATATGAAATTCTTGCTTGAGCATATGTGAATTGATTGTCCTGCTGTGTCGAGGTGTACGAGTTCATTCTCTGATTTTCTTAAGTCGATTACCATGCTAATTGAGATTATGAATGGTGATTCTTTGTGTTTATCCTACCATGTATAATGTTTGTTAAATGTTCGAATATGTCAATATGGAAGTATGTGCTACTAAATTAAAGAATGTTAACGTACTCTAATGTGGAAAGGTATCTAATTGCTAAGGGTCGAGTGTGGCAAATGATGAAAAGAAACTGCGGATTGATTTAATTGAGTTAAATAATGCTGGCAAAACCATATGTGAATTACTGTTTGGTAAGGATTGTTGTGCCTTGAATTCATATAGTTGCTGGTTGATATGAACTTATGTTTTTGATGATGAAGATCCCTATGATATAATTGTTGGTTATTGTTGCTATGAAATGAGAATGTACGGTGGGATCGGGTTGCGCGCCGCAACACGAAGTAATAAGGGTGGAGAGGTAATAAGGGTGAAATGAGAATGTACCGTGGGATCGGGTTGCGCGCCGCAACACGAAGTAATAAGGGTGGAGAGATAATAATGGTGAAATGTGAATGTACGGTGGGATCGGGTTGCACGCCGCAATAGATGAATAATTGAAATGAGTAACTGTGGAATCTTCATTTGTAACTTTCTGTATATCTGTGTGGTACTTGTGTGGTTACCCTGACTGTCTTCAAATTGTGTATTCTTAGATTTTACTTGGAATAAACGTTTTTCATACATACTAGTACTATTCAACGGTACTAACGTCCTTTTGGCCAGGGGCGCTACATCTTCTATATGAATGTAGGTGGTTCCACAGCAGGTAGCTCAGACCGTCGATAGTGGTGTTTCCCCTTCATACCTTCAACAGATCCGGTGAGCCCCACTTCCTCTCGGGGCCATGTGTAGTCTATATCATCTCTTTGTATATGTTATGTTTGTTAAGGTATAGACGGGGCCTTGTTGCCGGCAAGTATTGTGTAAACCCTTGGTACTCTTAGAGGCTCCATAGACATGATGTGGGTTGTACATATATGTATTTTTGGGCAGTAGTTGTGTCTACTAGTAATCGTGGTCCGCATCGGAATTATTCTATGTTTTATGATTACCAAATGTTGAAATGATAAAGGATGAAATGAACTCAAGTAGTAGATTCATGCTTAAACTCTAAATTTCTAATTCATGTGGAATAATGTATATTGTAAACACGGGGTAACGCGTTGGGCAGGAAAGTCAATCCAGGTCCGCTTGACCGGGATCATCTGGTTGGGCGCCGGTCTCGTTCCTCGATTTTGGGGCGTGACACAGAACCAACCTTCAAAGTCAATCCAGGTCCGCTTGACCGGGATCATCCGGTTGGGCGCCGGTCTCGTTCCTCGATTTTGGGGCGTGACACAGAACCAACCTTCCATTTTTAATAAGCCAAACGACCCCAAAACCCTACTCATTTTACAAAATCCTTCGCTCTTGAAACCTTTCCCTCCTCTCTTCTCTCTCTCAACCTCCTCCTAACCCTAGCCCCCCGTCATGTAAACCCCTTCGATTCATGGTTTAATTCTTCGATCCTAGGCCTTATCCGGCCTCCTACCTCTACTGGTGTTTCGATTTTCATGTTGCTTGAGGGAATCTCAAAGGGATTCGAACAGACTTGGTTCAAATCCCTCATTTTCTCGATGAATCCGTCTGTGTTGACACCTATGTCTGTGAGTACTAATATCTTTGTGTTTATGGCTTCAAATCTCTGATTCAACCCAGATTTTTCTCACCTATGCTTAGGTTTTACAATTTCTGGCTAAATCTGTTCAGATCTCTTTAGATCTGAAGCGGTTTGAGTTCGTTTGTTGCTTTTCCTTTAAGATTCTGCTATATTTTCCTATTATTGTCAACCGATTTTTGTTTTTCTCTAAAATCTAGGGTTTCAATTTTTAAGAAGTTTCGGCAAAAATATGTTTTAAAATGTTTAAGTGTTTAACTATGATTTTCTTCCTTTACCTTTTCAACTGGTTTCACTTGATTTTCATCTCTATGTCTTTATGCTCTAGGGTTTCATCTTTTTAAGTTTCTGCAAAATGTTTGAAAATGTTTAAGTGTTTACTCTGGCTTTCTTCCTTTACTTTTTCGACTGATTTTCATCTCTATGTCTTTACACCTTAGGGTTTTTTCATTATTTGACTATGGGTTATAATGTTTTGCATGTTTACTGTGGTTCTTTAATTAAATGGATTAACTTGTTTATTTGCTTAATTAGGGTTCGAAAATTGTTCTTTCCTTTTAAAAATGATATCTCTCTGAAAATATTTTTACCTATTCTTTCCTTATATGTGATTCGTATCTGGTACTACTTTCCTTAATTATATTGCTGGCTTGATTTCTAGGTTTTGATTGTTTTGACCGACCTGTAAATGATCTCTAGATTTACTACTTGCCTTATTTAGCCACAATCTTGTCTACTGATTTACTCCGTGAAAGACTCTCCTTAATTTGAGTTACACCTACTGTCAATTTATTCCTGTTAGCCCTAATTGATTGATTTTTCAATACCTTATTTGTGTGTAGATTGATTTGCATGCTTTATTTTGTTAACTCTACTATGTGCTATATAAATCTTTCATTGTTCTAATTTTAAAAGATACACTGAGACTAAGCTCGCTTTTACAAACCTATACTTACACACACTTGAGTTCTTTTTATCACTCTGATTGATGCATTGTCTAGCCGGCTGAAAGCCAAGGCTAGGCTCTTGGATTCCAATTGCTTTCATATTCTTGTTTACTTTATCCCCTAACTGATATGCCCTAACCTTTGCAATTTCATTCTTTACACTTTGCTTGACTAGACTGTATCAATTATGTCTTTCACATGATTATATGATCTCATTTAGTAACATTGTTAACTTCGGACTAAGTTATTTCGAATAATATGAATCCTCTCATAGGTTAGCCTAAGGTTCAATTTGTTTCATGCATTGTTTGTTAATTCTATACCTATTCTGAACTTTGCACACTATGAACATTTAATTAGTCAGTTTGTTTCCTAACTACCTCTATGATAAATACTAGTATAAATATTTAACTTCACTAGACTTCAATTTATTTGAGCTATGTGTTTGAGCATGAATTCTGTTTGTCCTCTTGGTACAAATCTGCCTGCAACTCTATGTTCTGAATCCTGTTTCTTCTTAAATCCAACTGTTTTAAAACCTTCCCCTTATCCTTTTTATGTACTGATTTTTTTTAAAACCCTATTCCTAGTCATTTAGGTCCACAACCACTCCAGTGTGAGCACTGCCTAGGGTCCACTTGAAACTCCTTTTAACTTTGACACACTGGGGATTGGTTTTCCAATCTCTTGAACTATCTTTTGAATGTGATTCTGGTGTGATAATTGCCCTGCGTCCCCTGAGGCCCTTGGGAACTTTGACATATTGAAAACCTGGTTCTAATGTGCTATGAATCCCTATGTTGTGCTTCAAAGTGGTTATGGTTGGAAGGCTTGGTTCCCAGGTTCATTGGGCCTGCTAAGGCTCCCTATAGTGTAATGAATTTTACTATGTAATTTATTCATATTGGGGTTGTAATAATCTCTGTAATAATAGAATTGGGGTTGTAATAATCTCTATAATAATAGAAATGGGGTTAGTAGTAAAAGTTGGGGAGGGGTTTCTATATATCTTTGTTCAAGCTTTGGGTAGAAATCCTGCCTATAGGTTTATTATGTTGGTTAAATCAGGCGAATGCTACTACTTGTTTAGAGATCCTGCCTATAGGATTTTCTAATTGCTTTGTTATGTATTTTACTCACATAACTAGAAGTCATGTTTATAGACCCCTTGCATTTGAAATCCTGGCTATAGGGCCCGTGCATATTTTATAACATACATGAATTAGTGACCATGTCAATAGGATTCTATCTGTTTGAATAATAAACTTCCTGGCAAGTTGCTTAAAATTCTTCCAACATACAATTTAGATATCATGCCTATAGGAGATAAAAAACGGTTTCAATTTAGATACCATGCCTATAGGAGATAAAAAGATCATTTTCAAAACCTAGAAATCATGTATATATGATATAAACTAATAGATATCATGCCTATATGGTGAAATCATTTCTAACACCTAGAAATCATGCCTATAGGAGTTAACTAATTCTGCAAATCAGAAAGCATGCTTATAGGGTCTAAAGGATAAAAACATGTCTGTTCAAATCAGTAACTCGTTGTTATAGGTCTATAATTAACAGTTTAGATACCATGCCTATAGGATTCTGTTCTGATTATCACTTACGAAATCCTGTAGGATTATTGAGAATTATGGGGGATAGAAAAAGAACTGAGACTTAGTACTGCTTGAAGTCTTCCTAGATTAAGAGTTTTAACCAAAATTAGTAGGCAAGCCAGTAGGTCCCAATACCAATTTTAATAAACTGTTGTCTTATATTCTTTTTATTCTCATCTAGATATTCTACCTATAGGGTCTCAAACTAATAAAAGTTGTCTGAATTGCATGCATTTGCTGTTTACTTGTGGAGGTTAACATGAGCCCCTATTTGCTCTTATGTAACAGTCCTATCTGAATTTTTGTTTGTCGCTTAGCTTTCTCATTTTTAAGCATCATAGGTCAGTCTAGAACTACCTTAAATAGAGATCCTAAACACCTCCAGGAGCATAGATAAGGTACAGGTAGTGCACGCTTAAGGCACGAGTTAGAAGCTATTAGAACGCTTAGTTAATAATTGAAAGATAGTTAATTGGGTAATAAAGGAGATGATGACTTGTGCGCTAACATTATGTGTAGCACCCCAACTTGGAAAAAGTTACCAAGTATTTCATGGAAATGATCCTATAGGCTAAGAAACTTAGGACTCCTTTAATTCCTACTTTAAAATAATAGTTGTCTAAATTGCTCTATTTTCCTTTAATGACTAATTCGATTAATTAAGTTCGGTCGGGACCCACCGTTGTGGACCTCGAGGGGTGCCTAACACCTTTCCCTCAAGGTAATTTCAAGCCCTTACCCGATCTCTGGTAATGCAAACTAGTTTTATGAGTTATTTGCTTTAGGTGCCCTAACGCACCATAATCCGTTAGGTGGCGACTCTTCCAATCTCATATCCCATCCCAAATGGGAAGGGAGTTGTCTCATTAAATGTCGAAACACTGATTTCCGCGAGGGGAAAAAGGGGGGCGTGACAACCACCAGTCTTAAAATCAAGCGACATAAAAATTGAATTGTAACAATAAGTTGATACTGATTGTGTAAATTAATCATGTGTGTGGATGTCATAGATTGGTCTGCAGACATCATTAGATTCATGATTTTGTTATGAAAAAGAAAATCTTTATTTGCCTATCTTTTTCATTCAATACTTTGCAAGCACTCAATTGTAATGACCCGGCCGGTTGTTTTGAGAGTAATAGCCCCGATCCCCTATTTATTGCTTTCCCTATATCTTTTTCAACTTATGTGTATTGCCGGGAGGTGTTGGTTGTGGTTTCGGAGTTTGTTGGGACACTTAGTCCCTGAACGGAAGCTTAAGTCTTAAGAGTTTTTAATATAGTTAGAACTGTGTGAAGATGACTCCAGAATGGAATTTTGTTAGTTCCATCAACTCCGTTGGGTAATTTTGACCTTAGGGCGTGTTCGGATTGTGTTTTGGAGGTTTGTAGCTTATTTAGGCTTGAAATGGCAGAAGTCGAATTTTTGGAGATTTTGACCGGTAATGGACTTTTTGATATCGGGGTCGGATTCCGATTCTGAAAGTTGGAGTAGGTCAGTAATATTGAATATGACTTGTGTGCAAAATTTGGGGTCAATCAGACGTGGTTTGATAGGTTTCGGCGCACCGGTTGTAGAAATTTGAAGTTTCAAGTTCATTAAGTTTGAATCGGAGGGTAATTCGTGTTTTTAGCGTTGTTTGATGTGATTTCAGGGCTCGACTAAGTTTTTATGGTGTTTTAGGACTGGTTAGTATGTTTGGTTGGGGTCCTGGAGGCCTTGGGTGTGTTTCGGATGCTTAACGGATTGAATTTGGACTTAGGCTATTAATGAAGATTTTCTGGTTTCTGGTGTTTCTTACCTGCGAAGGGGAGACCCCAGGTGCGGACTCGCACGTGCGGAATAAGGAGCGCAGATGTGGAATTGGGCAGCCCAAGCTGGGTTCGCATATGGAGAGGCATTTGCGTAGAAGCAGCCTTGCTTCTGCGGTTGGACTGTTCGCAGGAGCGATGTGGGTCGCAAGTGCGGCGCCTCTCTCGAAGATGCAGACCCAGGGGACTTAAGTTAAGTTCACACCTGTGATGGAATCTCCGCAGGTGCGGTGCTGCAGGTGCGATGATAGACCCGCAGATGCGACATCGCAGGGCAGAAAAATGCAAGTTCGGGGATTTGATTCTCATTTCAATTTTGGGACTTTGAGAGCTCGGTTTAAGGCGATTTTTTGAAGGTTCTTCAAGGAAATTGTTAGGGTAAGTGATTCTAACCCGGATTGGACTATATTTCATGAATTTATTGTTATTTTCATCATCTAATTAGGGATTTGGGGGGAAATTGTAGAAACTTCCTAGACTAAAATTATGAGTTTTGAAAGGCAATTTGAGGTCGGATTTGAGTAATTCGTTTATGGTTGGACTCATGAGTTAATGGGTGTTTCTATGTTGTGACTTTTACCCGATTCCGAGACGTAGGCCCGGGGAGGCCTTTTGTGTCGATTTCCTAATTTCTTGCTTTAGCTTAGACTTCATTAATTAGATTAGTTTCTTATAGATATATTTATGGCATGTAGTTGATTTTGGCTAGATTTGGTCCATTCGGAGTCGGATATTCGTGGGAAAAGCATTGCTACCGATTGATTGAGGTTGATTCGAGGTAAGTGGCTTTCCTAACCTTGTGTGGGGAAAATCCCCTTAGGATTTGGTATTTTTATGATATGTGCACCGTGTATGAGAGGTGAGGAGTGCGTGCACGGGCTATTTGTTGAAAAACCTGATTTTTACTGAGTAATAACCTATTTTCTTCTTAATTGAGTATACTAACATGTGTAGTTATCCTGTTAACCTAGAATAGCATGTCTACGTGTCTTAATTACCTATCTGAACTCTGCAGCATGCTTAGTGGATTCCTGCTTCTTTTCTTGACTTGACCTTAGTCTAAACTGTATATTTTCTTGTTGTAACTGTTTTCTTCATTTTGTTTGAGCTGCATATTTACTTTGGGGCTACGGGACGGTATCTCGGGAGATCCCCTTGCATGTTTACTTTTGGGACAACGGGATGGTATCCCTGGAGATCCCCATGCACATTTACTTTTGAGACTACAAGGCGGTACCTCGAGAGTTCTCCCTACATATTTATTTGGGACTACGAGACGGTATCTCAGAAGTTTCCTCGTTGTTTAATATGTGTGTTATTCTATTGTTTGTCGTGTATCCTTTTGTTAAATTCTAGTCTATTATTATACTATATATTTCCTGCCTTATTTATTATTGACCAGTGGGCCTGACCTGACCTCGTCACTACTCGATGGAGGTTAGGCTTGGCACTCACTGGGTACCATTATGGTGTACTAATGCTACTCTTTTGCACATGTTTTCGTGTGCAGATCCAGGTACATTATTCCTACCTCGCTATTAGTTGTGCACCTGCTGCTGTTACATAGACTTCAAGGTACATCCGCCGCGTCCGCAGACTTAGGAGTACCCATCTATCTCTTTGTGTTGTTCTTCCTCTACTACTTCAAAATACTAATGTATAGAATAGTTAGTAAATTCTTAGAAGCTTTTGACTTATGATGTTCCGGGTCTTGGGAAAACTCTATATGTATTTATCGAGAGTTGTTATTGTATATGCCGAGCGAAATTTCTATCAATTATTTCACTATTATTGATGTTAGTGATTTAGATTTATGTTTTCATTTTCGTTGTTGTTTCGCAAATGTTAGGCTTACCTAGTTGTAGAGACTAGGTGTCATCGCGACCTTTCACGGAGGGAATATTGGGTCGTGATATCAGTGATTGGCTGACATATTTTTGTAAGTCACGCACGTCGATCACGAAGGCTGAATATTCCACTTTGAGACTTATTTGCAATGTATTCCACGTTGTATCTACAATGCATAAATAGAGGCAATTGTTGGATCAACGTATGTCATTAGGGCATTTTGAATAACTTGATTTTTCAGGAACCAAATAGTGTATATAGGATTGGCGGTAGCAAAATTCCTAGTTGTGATGGTGCGAGATTGAGAAGACGTAGATCTATCTAAGTGACTATAAAGATCATGACCATGCATGAGCGTAGAAAATCTGTGCTTTCCAAGTTGCAAAGTTGTGACTTATAGTCAAATTGATTGATAACTGAGAAGCTGGGATAAACTAGATTATCGTGGAGTGAGTAGTGTTATCAGTATTGATAACTCTAGCAGTGTTGGTCATTTTTGGACGTGGGTGGAAAAAAGTAAATTTTTACTCGTTAGAGTTTCTTTTGGCTCTGATACCATATAAGAATAAGATTTAAGGCACACGAAATTGAATTTTATTGAATCCATGATAACCTATAAATAGAGAATGAATTAACTTCTTCCCTAAAACAAATCCTTTGATGGAAGAGGACTAATAACTAAACTAAACTAATTCCTAAGCTAACTCCTTGAATATATTTATTTAGAATTTAAAATAAACAGTAAAGAAGAAACAAAAAAGTAGAAATAACCAGATATTTTTATCCTAATCAGTTCTAACAATGCGCATGTGCTAATTAACAAGTATTAGATAATGCAGAGAAGAAAATTAAAATTGAGAGAAGAAACATTTTCCTTCGTTGATGGTATATAATTAAATAAGTCTTAAGAGTTTTAAACATTCTTGTATCATTCACTTGAAGTATAATTATTAGTGGAAAATTTTGGAGGAAAATTCAAACTTAGTATTATAATATACCTAGCTTGAAATAAATTAATTTTTTCAGTTTTCTGTAATTTATTTATTTAATTTGATTTTGACCTATTAAATTAACATTTGAACCTGAAAGCAGACGTTTTAAATGTCTGTTAGAAAATATTATGTCAGTTAATATAGTTATCAAAAAGTATGAGTGTTTTTCTATTGTCTCTAAAACATATCGGATTTTAATTTTCCTAATAGTTTATTCACTTCTTCACTCTTACATCGTGTTCTTCATGAAATATAAGTTTTGTAATGACCCGACCGGTTGTTTTACTTTCTAGAATCCCGTGCCCCTAAATAAGACTTCCTATACTTGCTTTTATTGATTTATGACTTGCGATGATGGTTGTTTCGTGAATTGGAAGAGTTTGGGTTGGAATGGGAACACTTAGTTCCTTAAGGTTGGCCTTAAAGGCCAAGTTTGACTTCGGTCAACATTTTTAGTAAACGACCTCGGAATCTCTATTTGAAGGTTCCAAAAGGTCTGTATAATGATTTCGTACTTGGGCATATGTTCGGAACGGGTTTTGGATGACCCGGAGGCGTTTCGATGCCAAATAGTGAAATATGATTCTTGAAGTACGAAAATTGAGGCTTGGAATGTGTTTTAGTGATATCGAGGTCCGAACGGAAATTCGAACCGGGAATAGTTCTATAGTGTCATTTATGACTTGCTCGCAAAATTTGATGTCGTTCCCAGCAGTATAAGTATGTTCGGCGTGTTGGAAGTGAAATTAAGAACTTATAGTTCATAAGTTGAATCTAATTGGTTTTAGGGTGCAATTCTTGGTTTTAGTGTTGTTTCGAGCGTTCAGAGGGTTCGAACGAGTCTATTTTATGATTTAGGACTTGTTGTTATGTTGAACGGGGCCTCGAGGGCCCCGGATTCATTCGGACGTCGCGCGAGGCGAGTCCCAGCTCAAAGAGAGCTGATGGTGCACCAGATCTGGTGCGACCGCACCTGCGATTGGCCAGCTGCAAGTGCGAGACCACAGATGTAATTGAAGCCTCGCAGATGCGGCAATCGAGGGGATGCCCAAGATCCGCAGATGCGTCCGTCGAGGGGATGCCCAAGATCCGCAGATGCGGTCCCTTCTTCGCAAAAGCGGAGCCGTAGGTGCGGGACCCTCTTCCGCAGATGCGGACCTTGATCCGCAGAAGTGAGACCGCAGGGGCGATCCACTCACCGCGGGTGCGAAATCAATGGAGGTAGTGAGGTCGTTTTAAATCGAGACTTAGGCTCATTTGAGGGCATTTATCACAACCTTGGGCGATTTAGGAGCTCCTAAAGCAGAAGATTTCGACTTAGCACCTTGAGGTAATGTATTTCCTACTTAATGTGAGTTTATTACTTAGTTTTTGGGTAGATTAACACCCAAAGATTAGTGAAAATTATGGGTTTAGGGTAAAATCTAGGGTTTTGATAAAAATAGGATTTAACCACGAAATTTATTATGGAATCTAGTAAAAATCACATATTATTGATCTTCGGGTTATGGGTAACAACTTTCTTTAAGAATTTCCGAAAATTCGAACATGTGGGCCCGGGGGTGAATTTTAGGAATCTTACAAATTAGCTTGGGTAATAACTTAAATGGTAGAATTATGAACTTTCGAGCATAGATTGACTAGTTTATGTAATGTTTGGCTAGTTTCGAGTTGTTGGGCATCAAATTTGGAGGTTTGAGCGCATTCTTGAGTCGGGAAGTTGGCTTTATACGAGGTAAGTCTCATTTCTAACCTTGTAAGAGGGAATTGTCCCCATAGGTGAAATAATTTATTATGTGAACAATTGTGGGGGACTACGTACGTACTAGGTGACGAGGGTCCGTGCGTAGTGACTATTCTTGCCATGTCCGGGTAGTTTAGGCTTACACCATGCCTTGTGAACATTTCTAATTGATTTATATGCGTGGTCATCGTTGAGTGAAGGTTTAAATCAATATCTTAAGAATTTAAAGGTTTCAGGTAAGTCATTAATTTGAAAAATGAATTAAGAAGAATGTGTTATGTTTATGTGAAAATGCTTCGCAATTATATTCCGCGAGCGGGTGATTTCCTCCACTACTCTCATGGGAGCGAGTCATTCGCCTCGTCAGGTTAATAGATGCATCTATAGTTTGCGTCGTTCGACCCTTTGGCAGTGCACATTTACTTTTCTGTTGGATCGGGCCCTACGTCCTCGGCATAATATGCGCCTGTTAATTTGCTTGGGTATTTTCCTGTGATTGTCAAACCGTTAAAAAGGCCTTGAAGAATAAATTTGTAACCTGTTTAATAGGAGTTGGCACCTAAATGTACCTGTGGAAAGATTTTTCATTTCTTGTCCTTATTGTTATTCATCTTTGATATTCATGCTTAGCCTTATAATTAAATAAATTGTTTTGGCCCTAATGAGTGTCAAGTCGACCTCTTGTCACTACTTCTTTGAGATTAGACTGAATACTTACTGGGTACATGATGTTTATGTACTCATGCTACGCTTTTGTACTTAATTGTACAGGTTCTGAGGCAGGTGCATCTGGTTATCAGCCCGGAGCGCGTTCCTGACTTCACGAGATCAGAGATTCCACGGTGAGCTGCTCCTCTTGATGTCGTTTAGCAGCACGTTGGAGTCTTACCCTTTCGTCATTCTGTCTATATTCTCTTAGACGGTAGGATAGACGTGTTCTTTTGATTCCTTCTACTAGATGCATGTATACTTGTGACACCAGTTTCTGGCACACACATTGATAGACTATTCTTTTGTATGTAACTATTTAAATTTAACTTATTGATCATTGCAAGTAAATTTGCTTCGATATTTATCATTTTATCATGCTTGTGACAAAAAACATTTGAGTAACGTTGATACTTTTTTTTTTATAAAAACTAAATGGAACTCACTAGACTAATTGTGTTGGCTTGCCTAATATCGATGTTGGGTGCCATCGCGACCTAGATTAGGATTTGGGTTGTGACAACTTGGTATCAGAGCTCTAGGTTCACGTAGGTCTCACAAGTAATGGGAAAACCCAATAGATTCTTGCGGATCAGTATGGAGACATCTATATTTATCTTCAGGAGGCTATAGGGTGTTAGGAAATCTCTCTTTATTCACCTTCTATCGTGCAGTTGATAGTATATTAAATCTCACTCTTCTATTCTCTCACAGATGGTAAGGACGCGCACGGCTGACGTTCCGAACCCGGGAGGAGCTCCTCCCCCCGTTGCTAGAGGCCAAGGCAGAGGCCGTGGGAGGGCACCGGGCCGAGGTAGGGGACGAGGGCGTCCTAGAGCTGCCCCAGTTGCACCACCAGCGGATCCAGAAGAGGATCCCGTCATTGAGGAGCAGGGCGAGGTGCCTTTAGCAGATCCTGCCTCGGTGGATTTCATGACAGCGCCGGGCTTTCAGGAGGTCATGGGCCGTATGATGCGGTTCATGGACACTATGACCCAGGCTGGTTTATTTCCAGCGAACCCGGCCACTTCTCATGAGGGAGGGGGAGCATTGAACCCTACTGCCCAGGCCCCAAGACATGCAGCTGCAGTTTATCAGACACCGGGTACCCTACCCGTGGGCGGAGCCCAACCAATTGCAGCAGTAGTACCTGAGCCCCGACCAGCTATGGATGGCGATCCGCAGAAGTTACTGGACAGATGGACTAGACTTCACCCTCCTGTCTTCGGGGGAGAGCGTCATGAGGATGCTCAGGATTTTATTGATAGGTGCAGGGACAGACTGCACAACATGAGGATACTGTAGTCTCATGGGGTTGACTTCACCACTTTCCAACTAGAGGGCAGGGCCTATAGATGGTGGCAATCTTATGTTCTCGACAGGCCAGCAGATTCTCCTCCCATCACCTGGGGGCAGCTCATTCAGTTATTCCTAGACAGGTAAATCCCACCCTCTGAGAGGGAAGAGCTGCGGTACCAGTTCGAGCAGCTTGAGCAGAGTCAGATGTCAGTGACCGACTACGATGCGAGGTTTTCTGAGCTGTCTCATCACGTACTTATGATACTTCCCACTGACGCAGGGAGAGTACGGATATTTGTAGTAGGGTTGCACTCGGGTATTAGAGCCAACATAGCTCGAGAGGTGGAGTTGGGGACTCCTTATCAGCTAGTAGTGGAGATCGCCCGCAGAATTGAGGGCTATCGTCTGAGGGGTAGAGAGTAGGGGCAGCAGGATAAGAGAGCTCGATTTTCTGGAGAGTGTTGAGGTGCTCCGGTTAGGGGTAGAGGTCAGTTTGGGAGGTACCAGCCCAGCAAGCCCCCATATTCGGCACCGCCACCACCTCCTCGAGGTGCTCCAGTGAGGCTTTATTTCAGTGTTATGCTGGAGAGTTCTTATCGTCCACCAGCTATTCATGGTTCTTCCAGCGGGTATTTTGGTCAACAGGGTTCTTCTAGCGCCTACTTCGGTGCCATGCCAGAGAGTTCATATCGTCCCCTAGCCATTCAGGGTTCCTCCGGTGGGTATTTCGGCCACTAGGGCCAGTCTTCAGGGCAGTAGTCTATGGTGCCGAGATGTTGTTACGAGTGTGGGGATCCAGGTTTTGCCCCAGGATTCAGGGCAAGGTAGTGCAGCAGGGCCATCAGCCTATGATTTCAGCACCAGTAGTCCGGCCACCCAGAGGTGGAGGACAAGTGGGTAAGGGCCGTCCTAGAGGTGGAGGCTAGTTAAGGGGAGCTCAGCCAGCTGCTATTCAGTCGGGTGGAGGCTAGCCAGCCGGCGCTCCAGCCAGATTCTATGCTTTTCTGGACAGACCAGATGCATTGGCCTCAGATGTCGTTATCATAGGTATTATCTCTGTCAGCGGTAGGGAGGCTTCAGTATTATTTGATCCAGGGTCTACCTATTCATATGTATCATCTCTGTTTGCTCATTTCTTGGATGTTCCTCGTGAATCTTTGGGTACTCCTGTTTATGTGTCCACTCCTGTGGGCGATTTTGTGGTTGTGAACCGGATCTATCGGTCTTGTCTGGTCACATTTTGTGGGTTCGAGACTAGGGCGGACCTCTTGTTACTTAATATGACCGACTTTGAAGTCATCCTGGGCCTGGACTGGTTATCTCCGTATCACGCCATCTTAGATTACCATGCCAAGACTGTTACATTGTCCATGCTTGAGTTGTCGAGACTAGAGTGGAGAAGTTCCTTAGTTAGTGCACCTAGTTGGGTTATATCTTTTCTAAAGGCTCGACGTATGGTCGAGAAGGGTTGTTTGGCTTATCTCACTTATGTGTGGGACACCACCACAGAGTCTCCGACGATCGATTCAGTGCCAGTAATTCGGGAATTTGCCGATGTGTTTCCTTCTGACCTCCCAGGCATGCCACCAGATCGTGATATTGATTTTTGCATTAACTTGGCTCCAGGCACCCAGCCGATATCCATTCCACCGTACCTTATGGCTCCGAAAGAATTGAAATAATAGCTCGAAGAGGTTCTAGCTAAGGGGTTTATCAGATCGAGTGTATCTCCTTGGGGTGCTCCAGTGTAATTTGTGAAGAAGAAGGATGGAACTATGCGGATGTGTATTGACTACTGCCAGTTGAACAAAGTTACCATCAAGAACAAGTACACGTTACCGCATCGATGATTTTCTTGACCAGTTGCAGGGTGCTAGGGTGTTTTCTAAGATCGACCTAAGATTTGGGTATCATCAGTTGAGGATTCGGGACTCAGATGTTCCGAAGACTGCCTTCCATACTAGATATGGTCATTACGAGTTCCTGGTGATGTCCTTTGGCTTGAACAACGCCCCAGCAGCATTTATGGATTTGATGAACAGGGCGTTCAGGACTTATATTGATTCTTTTATCATTGTCTTCATTGATGACATCTCGATCTACTCACATAGCTTGGGGGAGCACGAGCAGCATTTGAGAGTAGTGCTCCAGACCTTGTGGGAACAAAATTTGTATGCTAAGTTCTCCAAGTGTGAGTTTTTCTTAGATTCGATAGCATTCTTGGGAAATGTGGTGTCCGAAGAGGGTATCAAGGTGGATCCTAAGAAGATTGAGGCAGTTCATAGTTGGCCACGCCCTACTTCAGCGACCGAGATCAGGACTTTCTTGGGGTGAGCAGGTTATTATCGTCGGTTTGTGGAGGGATTTTCATCCATTGAAGCCCCTCTGACTAGATTGACCCAGAAGGGTGCCCCGTTCCGATGGTCCGACGAGTGCGAGGCGAGCTTTCAGAATCTCAATACAGCTTTGACCACAACACCAGTTCTAGTGTTGCCTTCCGGTTTAGAGATGTATATAGTTTATTGCGACGCTTCATGCGTTGGCTTAGGATGTGTATTGATGCAGGAGGGACGAGTTATTGCATATGCTTCACGTCAGTTGAAGATTCATGAGAAGAACTATCCCGTGCACGATTTGGAGTTGGCAGCGATTGTTCATGCTCTTAAGATTTGGAGGCACTACTTGTATGGAGTGTCTTGTGAGGTTTATACATACCACCGCAGCTTACAGCACCTGTTCAAGCAAAGGGACCTTAATTTGAGGCAGCGTAGATGGCTTGAGTTACTGAAGGATTATGACATCACCACTCTTTATCATCCCGGAAAGGCGAATGTGGTTGCAGACGCCTTGAGTAGGAAGGCGGAGAGTATGGGTAGATTGGCATTCATTTCAGTGGAGAAGAGGCCACTAGCCATGGACATTCAGTCCTTGGCTAAAAAACTTGTGAGGCTGGACATTTCAGAGCCCAGACGAGTTCTTGTGTGTGTTGTTGCTCAATCGTCATTATTGGGACAGATCAAGGCTTGGCAGTTCGATGATCCGCACTTGGCAGTTCTCAGATAGACGGTACTACAAGGTGGTACCAAGGAGGTTTCTATTGGCGAGGATGGTGTCCTACGACTTCAAGGTCGCCTATGTGTTCCTAATGTTGATGGCCTGAGGGAGAGGATTCTAGAGGAGGCACACAGTCACGGTATTCTATTCAGGTGCTAGAAGATGTATCGTGACCTGAGGCAGCACTACTGGTGGCGGAGGATGAAGAAAGACAGTGGAGTACGTGGCTAGATGTCTAAATTTCCAGCAGGTTAAGTATGAGCACCAGAGGCCAGGAGGCCTACACCAGCAGATGCCTATACCTGAGTGGAAATGGGAGCGCATCATTATGGACTTTGTAGTTGGGTTGCTGCGGACCTTGCGGAAGTTTGATGCGGTTTGGGTTATTGTAGACAAGTTGACCAAGTCAGCACATTTCATTCCAGTAGCTACTACTTATACTTCAGAGAGGTTGGGTCAGATCTACATTCGGGAGATATTCCGGTTGCACGGTGTGCCCATGTCCATCATATCAGATAGAGATCCTCAGTTCACCTCGCATTTCTGGAGAGCCGTACAGAGTGAATTGAGCACCCGTGTAGAGCTCAGCACGGCATTTCATCCTCAGACCGACGGGCAGTCGGAACGGACAGTTCAGATATTGGAGGACATGCTCAGGGCATGTGTGATTGACTTTGGATGGTAGTGGGATCAGTTCTTGCCCTTGGCCGAGTTTGCGTACAACAACAGCTATCAGTCCAGCATTGAGATGGCCCCTATTAAGGCTCTATATGGTCGGTGATGTCGTTCTTCCATTGAGAGGTTTGAGCCTGGCGAGGCTAAGATATATGGCACTGACTTGGTAAAGAATGCCTTGGAAAAGGTAAAGTTGATTCAGGAGAGGCTCCGCACAGCACAGTCCAGACAGAAGAGTTACGCGAACCAGAAGGTGTGTGATGTATCATTCATGGTCGGCGAGAAGGTTCTCTTGAAAGTCTCGCCGATGAAGGGTATTATGAGGTTCGGGAAGAAGGGAAAGTTGAGCCCAAGGTTTATAGGCCCATTCGAGGTGTTGCGTCGATTGGAGAGGTTGCTTATGAGCTTGATCTACCTCCCAGCTTATCAGGTGTTCATCCGATTTTTCACTTATCTATGCTCCGGAGGTACCACGCTGACTTGTCTCATGTGTTAGAATTCAGTACCATTCACCTAGACGAGAGGTTGGGCTACGAAGAGGAGCCAGTTGCTATTATAGATAGGCAGGAGCGCCAGTTGAGGTCTAAGAGGGTTTTCGTCGTGAAGGTCCAGTAGAGGGGCCAACCAGTCGAGGAGGCGACTTGGGAGTCCGAGGAGGACATGCGGAGAAGATATCCACACCTATTCATCACTCCAGGTATGATTATAGTCTCGTTCGAGGACGAACGTTTGTTTAAGAGGTGGAGAATGTAACGACCTGGCCGGTCATTTTTCTTTCTAGAACCCCGTGCCCCTAAATAAGACTTCTTGTACTTGCTTTTATTGATTTATGACTTGCGAGGATGGTTAGTTCGGTAATTGGAAGAGTTTGGGTTGGAATGGGAACACTTAGTTCCTTAAGGTTGGTCTTAAAGGCCAAGTTTGACTTCGGTCAACATTTTTAGTAAACGATCTCGGAATTGGGATTTGAAGGTTTTAATAGGTTTGTATGATGATTTCGGACTTGGGCGTATGTTCGGAACGGGTTTTGGATGACCCAAGGGTGTTTCGGCGCCAAATAGTGAAATGTGATTCTTGAAGTTCAAAAATTGAGGTTTGGAACGTGTTTTAGTGATATCGAGGTCCGAACGGAAATCCAAGATCGGGAATAGTTCCGTAATGTCATTTATGACTTGCTCGCAAAATTTGGTGTCGTTCCGAGCACTATAAGTATGTTTCGGCATGTTGGAAGTGAAATTAAGAACTTAAAGTTCATAAGTTGAACCGAATTGGTTTTAGGGGGAGATTCTTGGTTTTAGCGTTGTTTCGAGCATTCTGAGGGTTCAAGCGAGTCCGTTTTATTATTTAGGACTTGTTGGTATGTTTGAACGGGGCCTCGGGGGGCCGGATGTAATTCAGACGTCGTGCAAGGTGAGTGCCACCTCAAAGAGAGCTGCTGGTGCAGCAGATCTGGTGCGACCGCACCTGCAATTGGCCAACCGTAAGTGCGAGACCACAGATGCGGTTGAAGCTTCACAGATGCGGCCATCTAGGGGATGCCCAAGATCCGCATGCGGTCCGTTCTTCGCAGAAGCGGAGCCGCAGGCGCGGGACCCCCTTCCACAGGTGCGATCCATGCCATCCCCTCCCCTTTCCGCAAATGCGGACCTTGATCCGCAGAAGCGAGACCGCAGGTGCGGTCCACTCGTCGCAGGTGCTAAATCACTAGAGGCAGTGAGGTCATTTTAAATCGAGAATTAGGCTCATTTAAGGGCATTTATCACAACCTTGGGCGATTTAGGAGCTCCCAAAGCAGAGATTTCGACTTAGCGCCTTGAGGTAATGTATTTCCTACTTACTGTGAGTTTATTATTTTGTTTTTGGGTAGATTAACACCCAAAGATTAGTGAAAATTATGAGTTTAGGTTAAAACCTAGGGTTTTGATAAAAATAGGATTTAACCACGAAATTTATTATGGAATCTAGTAAAAATCACATATTATTGATCCTTGGGTTTTGGGTAACAACTTTCTTTAAGAATTTCCAAAAATCCGAGCATGTGGGCCGGGGGTGAATTTTTGAAATCTTACAAATTGGCTTGGGTAATCATTTAAATGGTAGAATTATGAACTTTCGAGCATAGAGTGACTAGTTTATGTAATGTTTGGCCAGTTTCGAGTTGTTGGGCGTCAAATTTGGAGGTTTGAGCACATTCATGAGTCGGGAAGTTGGCTTTATATGAGGTAAGTCTCCTTTCTAACCTTGTAAGAGGGAATTGTCCCCATAGGTGAAATAATTATTATGTGAACAATTGTGGGGGACTACCTACGTACTAGGTAACGAGGGTCCGTGCGTAGTGACTATGCTTGCCATGTCCGGGTAGTTTAGGCTTGCACCATGCCTTGTGAACATTGCTAATTGATTTATATGCGTGGTCATCGTTGAGTGAAGGTTTACATCAATATCTTAAGAATTTAAAGGTTTCTAGTAAGTCATTGATTTGAAAAATTAATTGAGAAGAATGAGTTATGTTTATGTGAAAATGCTTCGCAATTATATTCCGCGAGCGGGTGATTTCCTCCACTACTCTCATGGGAGCGGGCGTTCGCCTCGGTGGGTTAATAGATGCATCTATGGTTTGCATCGTTCGACCCTTCGGCAGTGCACATTTACTTTTCTTGTTGATCGGGTTGTACGTCCTCGGCATAATATGCGCGTGTTAATTTGCTTGTGTATTTTCCTGTGATTGACGAACCGTTAAAAAGGCCTTGAAGAATAATTTGTAACCTGTTTAATAGGAATTGGCACCTAAATGTACCTATGGAAAGATTTTTCATTTCTTGTCCTTATTGTTATTCATCTTTGATATTCATGCTTAGCCTTATAATTAAATAAATTGATTTGGCCCTAGTGAGTTTCAAGTCGACCTCTCGTCACTACTTCTTCGAGATTAGACTGGGTACATGATGTTTATGTACTCATGCTACGCTTCTGTACTTAGTTGTACAGGTTCTGACGCAGGTGCATCTGGTTATTAGCCTGGAGCACGTTCCTGACTTCACGAGATTAGAGATTCCACGGTGAGATGCCCCTCTTGATGTCGTTCAGCAGCACGTTGGAGTCTTCCCTTTTTGTTATTCTGTCTATATTCTCTCAGACAGTAGGATAGACGCGTTCTTTTGATTCCTTCTACTAGATGCATGTATACTTGTGACACCAGTTCCTGGCACACACATTGGTAGACTATTCTTTTGGGATGTAATTATTTAAATTTAACTTATTGATAATTACAAGTAAATTTGCTTCGATATTTATCATTTTCTCATGCTTGTGAATAAAAACATTTGAGTAACGTTGATAAGTTTGTTTTTTATAAAAACTAAATGGAACTCACTAGAATAATTCTGTTGGCTTGCCTAACATCGGCGTTGGGTGTCATCGCAACCTAGATTAGGATTTGGGTCGTGACAAGTTTTTACTTAACCCGAATTTTAGTTTTTTTTTTTGTCTATGTAAATCCTGTCACACTACAAGAAATTAGATATTCAGCAGCAATAGCTTAACTGCCGCTAGTTTATATTCTAGAGTAACTAATTATCGGCAGTTAACCTTTAGCTGGGAAAAGAATACTTTTTAGTGGCCAAATATATATATATATATATATATATATATATATATATATATATTATTCTAGAAAGAGAAAACTAACTTTTTCAGTTCAAGTTGTGCGACCTCCAATTCTCTTTAGTTTTCCGCCAGTTAGTCTCTAAATTCCCCCAATTCATATCTCAAGCCTATGATCTCCCCGTCTCTCTCTCTCTCACTCTCTCTCTCTCTACATTTATTTTTCTCTGATCGGTGGGTATCTCTCCAATTTAACTTTGCTTTTCTTTTATCTACTTCCCAATTTTTTGATTTAATCAATTACCGATAAATATTTTTGCAACAAGAAAAATGTATTACCACTAAATTCGTATTTTAGCGTAGTGAAGAAATCCTGTTATACACCCAAGATCAAAATAAAGAACGCATAAATTCTTTAAGAACAATGAATACACCAAAACCTTTATTTTCTGTTTTTGTAATTTCTTTCCAACACTTTGCAACAAGATGATTACCAACTACTACATACATAGACCTTGAAAATATTTTGTATCAATTGGTGGGCCTCTGTCATCTTCGGAAAAGAATAAGTGATAGTCCATAAAAGAGTAAATTTTTGGCGCCCAATTTTGTGTCACCTATTGAATTTATACTCACTTTTTAAAAAAGTTTATCTAATACCCTACTTTTGGGTAACATGCATATATACACTTTTCTCTTCTTCTTCTTTGTTGCTACTTCTTCTTTGTGCTAAGGGTTTCTTCTTAGTTGCAAAATATGTTTGCTAAATTTTCTTTTTTGATAATTTGATTATTGGGATTTATTCGTTATGACATTTGGTTTATAAACTGTGTATTGGATTGTTGAAATTCGAAGAGCAAGTTTATGTTTCAGAACTTAAGATTCAAAATCTGAAGTTGTATTAAAGAGATTGAACAACTTAAGATTTTTCTGAAGTTTCATTTGAAAGATAGAAGACTTCATATTTGATTTTTGAAGTTGTATTGAAGAGATTGAGCTACTTAAGATTCGAACTTTTGAAATTTCATTGTAAGATAGAAGAACGTCAGATTTGATTTCAAAAGTTGCATTGAAGAGATTGAAGTACTTTAGATCCAAACGGATATACTTTGCAAAATTTTGTGCAATGTGGATATAACTTCAATTGTGGCTCCAAAAATTGGTATATATGAAAATGCCCTTTCACGACTCCAATTTTCCTCCGTAGGATATCGTGACGGAACCTAGTCTCTAAGACTAGGTAATCCTAACAAAACCTGTAGAATATAACTGAAATGACAAACAACTCCCAAATACTCAACAATTTAACATAAAGAAACTATGCAACTCAGTGTATACAATTTTCCAAAACCCCCCAAATACAAGTCACAAGCTCTAAATAGTAGTACTGAATAATCCTATACATCAACCTCTATAAAAGGAATAAAAAAAATAGAATAGTCTAGGTAGAGGGGGACTCCGAGTCCTGCGAACGCCAATAGGTATACCTTGAAGTCTCCGAAGCTGAGCTCTTGTCAGTACCTGGGCTGGTAGAAGGTACCTGGCTCTGCACAAAAATATGTGCAAAAGCGTAGCATGAGTACACCATAATGGTACCCAGTAAGTGACATGTCTAACCTCGGTAGAGTACTGATGTAACGACTCGGTCGGTCGTTTTGAGAATTCAAGTTCTGTTTTGCAGCATAAGTTCTTTTACATCCTCGTATGGTTATTTCGGGCTGAGGAGCGCGTCTGGAATGTGTTTTGGAGGTCCGTAGTAGATTTAGGCTTGAATTGGCAAAAGTTTAATTTGTTTGGCGATTTCGGTCGGCAGTAAAAATTTTAATATCGAGCCCGAAATGGAACTCCGGAAGTGGTTGTAGGTTCGTAGTGTCATTTGTAACTTTTTTGTGAAATTTGAAGTCATTCGGGCAAGTTTTGATATGTTTCGGCGTCTTTCGTAGAATTTGGAAATTAAGAGTTCTGCATGCTTGAATTCGTGCTCAATTCATGTTTTATGTTGTTCGAGGTCGTTTGAAGGCTCGACTAAGTTTGTATGGTGTTATAGGATTGGTTGGTATGTTTGGTTGAGGTACTAGGGACTCGGGAGTGTTTCGGCTAGTTAACGGATTTGTTTTGGGAATTTAGAGTTGCTGATCTGCTGGTATTTGGAGTTCTAGTGTTTTTTCGCACCTGCGGATGGGTAGCCGCAGGTGCGAGGTCGCAGGCGTGGAAGGTAAGCCCACAAATACGGAATTGGGGAGCCAGGACAGAGGCGCAGGTGAGAGGTTTTGGGCGCACCTACGAGCTCGCATGTGCGTTACCTTAAGCACAGGTGCAAAGATGTGGGAGTTAGTGATTTTCGCAGGTGCGTCTGGTTGGACCACAGGTGCGAGATGCGCAGGTGCAAAAAATGGCCGCAGGTGCGAGGATCATTGGGCCGAAAAGAGGTTGAAATCGAGGGTTAGTTCATTTTCACTCCATTTTTTGTTTTAACTCGGGAGAAGGCGATTCTTTGAGAGACTTTCAGAGGAATCTCATGGATAACGATTTCTTACTCATATTTGGTTTTATTACATTAATCTATTGTAGTTTTCTTCATTTAATCAAGGGAATTGAGTGGGAAATGAGGGGAAATGGGGGGGAAAATTCCCCAATCAAAATTCTGAGTTTTGAGCGGGTTTTAGGCATCGGATTTAGATGATTCTTGTACGATTGGTCTCGTGAGTGAATGTGTGTTCTAAATTGGTAAGTTTTACCTGATTCCGATTCGTGGGATCGGGGATACTTTTTGAGTGTTTTTCCTATTTTCTTGTCTTAGCTTCGAATTCATTAGCTAAAGTAGTTACTTGTAGTTATATTTACATTATGCAATTGATTTGATTAGACTTGGGCCATTCGGAGTTGGATACTCATGGCAAGAGTGTGGTTTCTGATTTGATTTGAGCGGTTCGAGGTAAGTATCTTGCCTAACCTTGTGTGGGGGAACTACCCCTTAGGATTGAGTCTTCTATGTTGATTGTAGTCCGTGTACGCGAGGTGACGAGTGCGTGCTCGGACTTATTTGAGAGAATTTGGACTTTTAGGGTTCTTAGGTCCTTATATTCACCGTGTATGAAGTTGTTCTTAATATGTTTCAGTTCCTATCTGCTAGTTTCACCTCTACATGCTTTGATTAGAGATAATTGCTTTAGGATTCACTCTTACTGTCTACTTGACTCTAATTTGACTTCAGTGAAGATTTTACCTTCTCTATTGTCATGCTATATTCTCATAACTGCTTATCTTTAATTGAAATTATTATTATCTCATCCTATAGTTGTTTAATCTTCATTGGAATTTTTATTTTTATTTTTGCTCACCCTTATTTGAATTGTTGAAAATCCCTCGTAATAACTCAACCTGAAAAAAGGGTTTGGATAACCTATATCCTAGCTGACTTGCCTTTATTTGGAACTATTTGACTTGTGTTGGCTTCTTATTGTTGACTTGAATATTGTGGAATCGTTGCTACATTCTTTTCTTTACTCTTGTTAAGTTGTTCTCCTTGCGCCTAGCATTCTTTACTGTGGTTATTCCTAGTGAATGAATTTTACCGTTCTTTGTGATTAAAGTTCTTGAGTTGATTTACTTGTCGTACTTTGCATTACTGTCATTGTTGTTTTTGTACTTGATGTGGTGTTGTACGAGGTTTCTGTCGTGCTATAGTTGTTATCTCTGTTGGTCGCGTTGCATATTTATTTTGCGACTACGGACGTATTCCGAGAGATCCCCCAGCATTGCATATTTACATTTGGGACTACAGACGTATTCCAGGAGATCCCCATGTACTGCATATTTATTTTGGGACTACGTACATATTCCGGGAGATCCCCCAGCACTGCATATTTATTTTGGGATTATGGACGTATTCCGGGAGATCCCCTATACTGCATAATAAATTCGGGACTACGGGACGGGATCCCAATAGACTCCGCTATTGATATATCTATGTTTAGAGCTGTTAATTTGTCTATGCTTAGGTGTCACAGGGTGACCTATACTCGAAAGATATTTACTTGAAGAGTGGTATTTGAAAAGCATTTATCTTGAAGAAACTATATTTGAAAGACATTTATTTGAAAAGATATTTGAAAAGCATTTATCTTGAAGAAACTATGTTTGAAAGACACTTATTCGAAAAGTATATTGAAAAGCATTTATCTTGAAAGAATTTTGATCGAAGGACATTTATTTGGAAAGTTCATATTTGAAAAGTAATTATCTTGAAAGAACTATGTTTGAAGGATATTTATTTGAAAAGTCTATATTTGAAGGAAGTATATTTCAAAAGAATTTCCCATTGCAAAGGATTTTACTCTAAAACCCTCAATTTAAAAACTTGCCGGTGAAAGTTTACACTTGAAGGATTTGACTGATTTATTGGGGTTGTTGGCTAAGGCCTGATGTGGAAACTATTGCAGTGCGGAGTTATTTTTTCCCGGTACTGTATTGTGATTTTCGGATTTGGGTTGTGTTCCCGTCTATCCTTCTGTTTCTTATTATGGTGTTCCGCTATTACTTGTTGTTTTTCCTTCCTTATTGTAGTTGCTACGTTGTTAGTCATATCGTGTAGTCATTAGATATATGCCATGTTATGTCATTCATATACTTATGTTTGTTCAATTTATTAGACCAGTGGGTGTCTTGACTAGTCCTCGTCACTACTTCACCGAGGTTAGTCTTGATACTTATCGTATACTACTGTGGTGTGCTCATACTACACTTCTGAACATTTTTGTGCAGATCCAGGTATTGATCGTTAGTAGATGTGCGGATCCTTGCTGAGGAGACTCAAGGTAAACCTGATGCTGCGTTTGCAGGCTTCGGAGTCACCTTCTTACTTTGTATTCAACTGCTATTGCTCCTTTCCATACAGTTGTATTTAGAAGTTGTAGCAAAATCTTTAGAGCTTATGACTTGTACTACCGGTTTTGGGAAATTTTAAATTTTGTAAGCATTTATATATCAAGACTGCCAGATTTTATTTATTATTGTTGTTTTTCAGTAAATGTTAGGCTTACCAAGTCCCTAAGACTAGGTACCATCACGATACCCAACGGAGGGAAATATTGGGTCGTGTCAAGTTGGTATCATAGCTCTAGGTTCATAGGTGCTACGAGTCAAAAGTGAGTTTAGTAGAGTCTTGCGTATCAGTATGGAGACGTCTGTGCTTATCTTCGAGAGGCCATGGAACTAATAGGACAATTTCACTTCTTTAATTCCTATCGTGCGAGTTCATTGATCTCGAAATTTGAACTTTTATCGTTCCATTCTCTCACAGATGGTGAGGACACGAGTTTCAGTTCTTGATGACGTTACCCCCGGGGTAGATGTCGCTAAAGGAAGAGGTAGAGGTCGACGAGGAGTACGTGATGCAGCTATAGCACCTACCAGAGCAGCAGTTGAGGAGCCACCACTAGATCCAGTTTGGGGGCAGGTACCGGAGGCACCTACTGTTACCCCCGGCCTTCAGGAGACTTTAACACAGTTCTTGAGCATGTTTGGTACATTGGCTTAGGTGGGGTTGATTCCGATTGCACCAGCTACTTCACAGGCTGGGGAAGGTGCCCAGACTCCATCTGCTCACACTGCAGAGCAGCGAGTTCATGTTGGTCATGTTCCAGATGTCATGGTGACACTGTCTGTGGCTCCAGTTCAGCTTATGGTCAGAGCAGCAGCATCTGAGGGAGAGCAGCTTAGATTTTCAAGGTTCAAGATATATAAACCTCCTACATTCAACGCTTTGGCTTCAAAGAGTGCACAGGGTTTTCTGGAGGAGTGCCATAGCATCCTCCGCACTATGGATATTGTTGAGACGAGTGGGGTTGCTTTTACTATGTTCCAGCTTAAAGGAGCGACTTATCAGTAGTGGCGGACATATGAGTTGGGTAGTCGGCCAATGCAGCTTCACTTACATGGAGTCAGTTTTCAGAGATGTTCTTGATAGAGTTTGTGCCCCAGTTCCTGCGGGATGCATGGCGCATAGAGGTTGAGCAGTTACGTCAGGGCACTATGTCAGTATTAAAGTATGCCGTCAGATTCAGTGATTTGTCCAGACATGCACCTGCTTTGGTCGCTACAGTTAGAAGGCGAGTCAGTAGATACATTGAAGGGCTCAGGAATGATATTCGGTTCAGCATAGCTAGAGAGTTGGAGTTTATACATTTTGTTTCAGCAGGTGGTAGGGGTCGCTACAGTTAGAAGGCGAGTCAATAGATTTATTGAAGGGCTCAGGAATGATATTTAGTTCAGTATAGCTCAAGAGTTGGAGTCATACATTTTGTTTCATCAGGTGGTAGGGATCTCTCGCCCGTTAGAGGGCATGTGGGACCGGGAGCGAGAGGACAGACGAGATCAGGAGAGAGAGTAAAGGGAGGCGAGGAGGCCTCGTAGACCGGAGAGATCTGTTGGTACGTATTTTTTAGGCAGGGTACGTCATGGTAGAGGTTTTATGGGTTAGCCAGTTATGTTTGCACGTCCGACTTCGTGCAGTGTTTCAGGTGCTCATGGGTCTCGGAGTACTCGTACTGCACAGTTTCTACAGCCACATCGGCAGAGGGGTTGCTTTGAGTGTGGAGATATCATCCACATGATGAGAGACTATCCCAGATTCCAGGCAGGTGCGTTACAGCTAGGTATTCAGGCAAGTAGGGGGCGCCCAAGAGGAGGAGGCCCGACCCGCTGATGTGTTTCATATATTAGGCTTGAGGCCGTTCGTCTAGATATTATCATACTAGTATGTTTTGATCTGTTGCATAGGGTCAACATTTGTATTTCATTATAGTCCTGATGACCAGGACGAGTCCTCTTATTTGTTGCTTCATTTATGAGTGAGTTTCATGCTTTGGACTCTATTTTCCTGTTTGCTCTTGTTGAGAGATTCCATGAGTGGCAGCACGTGTCTGTCGTTTCTCTTATTCATCATTGAGGGTGGTGAGACTAGAAGTGAGTCCCTGTTGTTCATCATGGTAGATTTGATGTGATTTCGTGAGTATTTTGGTTCCGAGCCGTGATTTCTATGCTCCACCGGTGTGGGAGCCAGCACGTGTTGTAATTTTATTGACGAAAATTATCTAGTGAAAAGTTCCCGTTAGTTTGATGTATATCCTAGGTGTGATTCAGAGTTGAGGGGAGGCCCTAGTGATTTCATGTGATTTGATGTGCTCGAACCGGGCTGTGTATCGCGGTGGAAGTTATATCAGGATAAGATCCTTGTGATTTTTTCATATTTTTATTTTTCCTTGTGTTGATTCATAGAATAGTATTGTTAGAGAGTTGTACCTTCCGGACTTATTTGATAGTTCTCTTATGTATTTTTCTCTGCGTATTCAATCGATTTCATTCTATGCTTCTTGAGTTTTAGCTTGCGGGGTGTGTGCCGGTGGTGTTAGTTGTGTCTTTGTGATTCGGGTGTCTAATTATGAGGTCTTCGTGTTTCTTGCGTCATTATTAGTGTTATGGAGGTTTGAAACATAGTTCTATCAGATATGAGGCTAATTGTCGGTGTTGAATTGACTTCGGGAAGCTATTGTGATCAGAAGTGTTATTATAAGCCTACGTGTGGTGTATTATGTTGTGTGGTCGTACCTTGTGGGTGTAGGCATGAGTTGATGCAGCTGGTTGAGACTAATACCGGATATGGATTTAGAATCGGGTCTTTCGGAAATGAATAGAAGGTGAGAATTTGAGGTATGAGGCTTATCGGTGGTGGTAGAAAGGCTAAATTGTCGTTGAGATGGTCTCGTGAGTGAATATGTATTCTAAATTGGTAAGTTTTACCTGATTCCGAGTCGTGGGCCCAGGGAGACTTTTTGGGCATTTTTCCTACTTTCTTGCCTTAGCTTCGAATTCATTAGCTAAAGTAGTTACTTGAAGTTATATTTACATTATGCAATTGATTTGATTAGATTTGGGCCATTCGGAGTTGGATACTTATGGAAAGAGCGTGGTTTCGGATTTGATTTGAGCGGTTTGAGGTAAGTATCTTGCCTAACCTAGTGTGGGGGAACTACCCCTTAGGATTGAGTCTTCTATGTTGATTGTAGTCCGTGTACGGGGGGTGACGAGTGCGTTCTCGGACGTATTTGTTAGAAGCTGGCCTTTTAGGGTTCTTAGGTCCTTATATTCACCGTGTATGAAGTTGTTCTTGATACGCTTGAGTTCCTATCTGCTAGTTTCACCTCCACATGCTTTGATTAGAGATAATTGCTTTTAGGATTCACTCTTACTGTCTACTTGACTCTTATTTGAGTTAACTGAAGATTTTACCTTCTTTATGGTCATGCTATATTCTCAGAACTGCTTATCTTTAATTGAAATTATTATTATCTCATCCTATAGTTGTTTAATCTTCATTGGAATTTTGATTATCTTTTGCTGGTTACCCTTATATGAATTGTTAAAAAACCCTCGTAATTGCTCAACCTCAAAAAGGGGTTTAGATAACCTATATCCTAGCTTACTTGCCTTTATTTGGAGCTATTTGACTCGTGTTGGCTTCTTATTATTGACTTGAATATTGTGGAATCGTTGCTATATTATTTGCTTTACTCTTGTTAAGTTGTTCTCCTTGCGCCTAGCATTCTTTACTGTGGTTATTCCTTGTGAATGAGTATCGTTCTTTGTGATTAAAGTTCTTGAGTTGATTTAGTTGACGTACTTTGTATTGTTGTCATTGTTGTTTTTGTAACTGATGTGGTGATGTACGAGGTTTCTGTCGTGCTATAGTTGTTATCTATGTTGGTCGCGCTGCATATTTATTTTGGGACTACGGACATATTTTGGGAGATCCCCCTGCACTGCATATTTATTTTGGGACTATGGACATATTCCGGAAGATCCCCCTATACTGCATAATTATTTTGTGACTACGAATATATTCCGGGAGATCCCCATGTACTGCATATTTATTTTGGGACTACGGACGTATTCTGGGAGATCCCCCAGCACTGCATATTTATCTTGGGACTACGGACGTATTCCGGGAGATCCCCATGTACTGCATATTTATTTTGGGACTACGGACGTATTCTGGGAGATCCCCCAGCACTGCATATTTATCTTGGGACTACGGACGTATTCCGGGAGATCCCCCTGTACTGCATAATAAATTTGGGACTACGGGACGGGATCCCGGTAGACTCCCCTGTTGATATATTTGTGTTCAGAGCTGTTAATTCGTCTATGCTTAGGTGTCACAAGGTGACCTATACTCGAAGGATATTTACTTGATGACTGGTATTTGAAAAGCATTTATCTTGAAGAAACTATGTTTGAAAGACATTTATTTGAAAAGCATTTATCTTGAAGAAACTATGTTTGAAAGACACTTATTCGAAAAGTATATTTGAAAAGCATTTATCTTGAAAGAACTGTGTGTGAAGGACATTTATTTGGAAAGTTCAAATTTGAAAAGTAATTATCTTGAAAGAACTATGTTTGAAGGATATTTATTTGAAAAGTCTATATTTGAAGGAAGTATATTTCAAAAGAATTTCCCATTGGAAAGGATTTTATGCTAAAGACCTCAATGTAAAAACTTACGGGTGAAAGTTTACACTTGAAGGATTTGAATGATTTATTGGGGTTGCTGGATAAGGCCTTATGTGGAAACTATTGCAGTGTTGAGTTACTATTTGCCCTTATTATATTGTGATTTTCGGATTTAGGTTGTATTCCCGCACATCCTTCCGTGTCTTATTATGGTGTTCCGCTATTACTTGTTGTTTTTCCTTCCTTATTGCAGTTTCTATGTTGTTAGTCATATCGTGTAGTCATTAGATAGATGTCATGTTCTGTCATTACTATACTTATGCTTGTTCAATTTATTAGACCAGTGAGTTTCTTGGCTAGTCCTCGTCACTACTTCACCGAGGTTAGTCTTGATACTTACTGGGCACCGCTGTGGTGTGCTTATACTACACTTCTGCACATTTTTGTGCAGATCCAGGTATTGATCGTTAGTAGCTGTGCGGATCCTTGCTGAGGAAACTCAAGGTAAACCCGATGCTGCGTTCGCAGGCTTTGGAGTCACCTTCTTACTTTGTATTCAACTACTATTGCTCATTTCCATACAGTTGTATTTAGAAGTTGTAGAAAACTCTTTAGAGCTTATGACTTGTACTACCGGTTTTGGGAAATTGTAAATTTTTTAAGCATTTCTATATCAAGACTGTCATATTTTCTTTATTATTATTTTTAGTCAGTAAATGTAAGGTTTACCTAGTCCCTAAGACTAGGTGGCATCACGATACCCAACGGAGGGAAAGATTGGATCGTGTCAAGTTGGTATCATAGCTCTAGGTTCATAGGTGCTACGAGTCATAAGCGAGTTTAGTAGAGTCTTGCATATCGGTACGGAGACGTCTGTGCTTATCTTCGAGAGACTACGGAACTATTAGGACAATTTCACTTCTTTCATTCCTATTGTGCGAGTTCATTGATCTCGAAGTTCAAACTTTTATCATTCCATTCTCTCACAGATGGTGAGGACACAAGCTGCAGTTCCTGATGACGTTACCCTCAGGGCAGATGTCGCTAGGGGAAGAGGCAGAGGCCGGTAGACTCCCATGTTGATATATCTGTGTATGAAGTTGTTCTTGATACGTTTCAGTTCCTATCTGCTAGTTTCACATCTACATGCTTTCATTAGAGATAATTGCTTTAGGATTCACTCATATTGTCTACTTGACTCTTATTTGACTTAACTGAATATTTTACCTTCTCTATCGTCATGCTATATTCTCATAACTGCTTATATTTAATTGAAATTATTATTATCTCATCTTATAGCTGTTTAATCTTAATTGGAATTTTGATTATCTTTTGCTACTTAGCCTTATTTGAATTGTTGAAAATCCCTCGTAATTGCTTAACCTCAAAAAGGGGTTTAGATAACCTATATCCTAGCTGACTTGCCTTTATTTGGAACTATTTGACTCGTGTTGGCTTCTTATTATTGACTTGAATATTGTGGAATCATTGCTACATTCTTTGCTTTACTCGTGTTAAGTTGTTCTCCTTGCGCCTAGCATTCTTTACTTTGGTTATTCCTTGTGAATGAGTTTTACCATTCTTTGTGATTAAAGTTCTTGAGTTGATTTACTTGTCGTACTTTGCATTATTTTCATTGTTGCTTTTGCACTTGATGTGATGATGTACGAGGTTTCCGTCGTGCTATAGTTGTTATCTCTGTTGGTCGCGCTGCATATTTATTTTGGGACTACAGACGTATTTCGGGAGATCCCCCAGCACTGCATATTTTTTTTGGGACTACGAACGTATTCCGAGGGATCCCCCTGTACTGCATAATAAATTCGGGACTACGGGACGGGATCCCGATTGACTCCCCTGTTGATATATCTGTGTTCAGAGCTGTTAATTCGTCTATGCTTAGGTGTCACAGGGTGACCTATACTCGAAGGATATTTACTTGATGACTGGTATTTGAAAAGCATTTATCTTGAAGAAACTATGTTTGAAAGACATTTATTTGAAAAGCATTTATCTTGGAGAAACTATGTTTGAAAGACACTTATTCGAAAAGTATATTTGAAAAGCATTTATCTTGAAAGAACTGTGTTCGAAGGACATTTATTTGGAAAGTTCATATTTGAAAAGTAATTATCTTGAAAGAACTATGTTTGAAGGATATTTATTTGAAAAGTCTATATTTGAAGGAAGTATATTTCAAAAGAATTTCCCATTGGAAAGGATTTTACTCTAAAGACCTCAATTTAAAAACTTACGGGTAAAAGTTTATACTTGAAGGATTTGACTGATTTATTGGGGTTGTTGACTAAGGCCTGATGTGAAAATTATTGCATTGTTGAGTTACTATTTGCCCTTATTGTATTGTGATTTTAGTATTTGGGTTGTGTTCCCGTCCATCCTTCTGTGTCTTATTACGGTGTTCCACTATTACTTGTTGTTTTTGCTTCCTTATTGTAGTGTGCTCATACTACATGTCTGCACATTTTTGTGCAGATCCAGGTATTGATCACTAGTAGATGTGCGGATCCTTGCTGAGGAGACTCAAGGTAAACATGTTGTTGCATTCACAGGCTTCGGAGTCACCTTCTTAATTTGTATTCAACTGCTTTTGCTCCTTTCCAAGCAGTTGTATTTAGACGTTGTAGAAAACTCTGTAGAGCTTATGACTTGTACTACCGGTTTTGGAAAATTGTAAATTTTGTAAGCATTTCTATATCAAAACTGTCAGATTTTCTTTATTATTGTTGTTAGTCAGTAAATGTTAGGCTTACCTAGTCCCTAAGATTAGGTGTCATCACGATACCCAACGAAGGGAAAGATTGGGTCGTGACAACTGATAAAGTCAGGTCAAAGCCCTACTAGAATAAATAAATAAAATTGTACAAGTGTAAGGAAGTGTAGTAATGATAGCAATAAAATTGAAACAACAATAACATATCAAGATTAGCTACACGGAACGAAAGCAAATATGAAACATGGAGAAAATAAGGAATGATATGCTAAGGAAATAAAACAACCAAAGACAATTGCATCAACAAACAAATACAAACAAAAGTGACTATTGAGGTACCGCCTCGTAGTCTCAAATCACAAGAATAATTCACAATCTTTTCTCATAGCACCGCGGGAGCCTTGCATTTAATTTTGAAAATTATTTTCCTGAAATAGCATCCCGCATTTTAGCCCACCTTATCACATTGTGTGGCTTCTAGTAGTTCCCCTACTAGCCACACATATAAATCCCACCTTATCTCACCGCAAGCGTTTCAACCTCAAAACATTATACCACTGCATGTGTATCACTATCACAACGTATCACAATTCGCACCTCAAGTTCCCAACATCACAACTTGCCACAGAAATCAACAACAACGGTATTTTCACAATAAATATCCCATGGCTCAACCACAATGTACACAAGAGTTTCAACAACAATAACCGGAGGTGAATAACTCAACAAGAATAGTATTTCACAACTTAACACTTTGCCTCAATGTGAATCACGGCCTATATAACTCAATACCAATTTCAACAAAAAAATATTCCAAGAATAACAAATTCAAGTAAGAATTCAACGGTTAAATAATGAATATGGAACAAAGGAAACAAGAACTTCAACTAAACATATACTGCAACTAACAAATAAGAGCTAAGACAAATTGAGCATGTGAAATAGACTAATGATGATGAAGATAACATGTTAAGAGAACACAATTAAGCCATAAAAGGAATCTACATAGCTAAAACGGGTAAATTTTTATATTTAGCCCGTGTACACACTCGTCACATTGCGTACACGGCTTCCACACATCACAATTATCAGGAAACAACACCAAACCTAAGGGGTAACTCCCCACATAAAGTTAGGCAAGACATTTACCTCAAAATACGTTAATTCAATCCACTAGTAGGACTTTCACTCGATTATCCAACTCCGAATGGCTCGAATGTAGCCAAAACAACTTCATACCATAAATATAAATTATAGGAAACTATTTCGAACAATAAAGTAATGATCGTTGCAAAGAAATAAAAAGTCAACTCAAAAAGTATACCCAGACCCGCATCTCGGAACCCGACCAAAATTATAAAATACAAACACTTATTCGATAATGAGTCCAACCAAACAAGAGGTACTCAAATCCGCCCTCAAATCACCTTTCAAATCCCCAAATCTTAGTAAGAATTTTTCACGATTTTTCCTCAAATTTTCAACTCAAATTACTAATTAAATGATTAAATTTAACAATAGATTCGTCTAATTTAACCAAAACCGAGTTAAGATTTCTTACCCTAATGATTTCCTTAAAAATCTCTTAAGAATCATCACAAAACGAGCTCTCTAGGTTAAAAAAATAGACTATGAAACTCAAACCCTCGAAGACCCCTTTTCTGTCCCGGTATTCCGCATTTGCGGCCCTTTAGTCGCACCTGCGACGCCGCACCTGCAGTAGAATTGTTGCAGGTGCGGTTCCCACTTAACTCCAGGGGTTCCACTTCTACGGACAATGGCTCGCACATGCGAGCCCGCTTCTGCGGAGAAACGACCCCATCTGCGGTTCTGCCCAAAGGCCCTCCCCAAATTCCACTTTTGCGGAAGAAATGTCCATGTCTACGGAGGCGCACCTACGAGCCCAGCCCTAGTCTCATATTATGCACCCGCGAGTCCGCACCTGCGGTCTCTCCGCAAGTGCGATGACACTAGCAGGCTTGGGACTTCAGCAACATGAACAAGCCAAAATTTGTTCCGGATTCAATTTAAATCACACCCGGGACCCACGGGACCCTGTCTGAATGTACCAACAAGTTCCAAAACACATAACGGACCTACTCGAGGCCAAAAATCACATCAAACAACACCGGTGCTATGAATCACAACCGAATTCAAACCTATGAAATTATGAACTTCCGAATTCCAAAACTAATGTTGATCCACACCAAACCAACTCCGATTGATTTCAAATTTTGCACACAAGTCATAAATTACATAACGAACCTATTCCAACTTCCGTAATGGGACTCCGATATGAATAAAGTCAACTCCCGATCAAAATTTGCACTTCTTCCAAACCTTCGACTTTCTAACATTCGCCAATTCACGCTGAAATGACTTACGGACCTCCAAATCAACATTCAGACACTCTCCTAAGTCTAAAATTACCATATGGAGCTATTAGAACCATCAAAACTCCATTCCAGAGTCGTCTACACCAAAGTCAAAGTACGGTCAACTCTTTCAACTTAAGACTCCAACTTAGGGACTATGTATCTCATTTCACTCTGAAACCAAAATCAAATACCCCTGCAAGTCACATAACCAAAGTATAAAATAGAGGAGGCAATAAATAGGGGATCAAGGCTAAAATACTCAAAACGACCGGTCGGGTCATTACATGCACTCATAAAAGAAAGTGAAGAATGAATCCCATCTAGACCTACCAAATTGATTAGAATTCATATTTAAAGGTATAAAATCATAAATTAACTGACTGCTAATTTCCAAAGAGTTTGAGTTATATATATCGTCAGTGTAAAGAATTTTTTATACAATCAGGTTACCTAGGGGATCTATAACTTCCTTAAAATATGAAATTTATAATTTTAAAAAGAAAATAGGTAACATTTTACAACAGATAAATATGATATGATGGTATAAAATGACTTACGAATTATGTTGGCTTTCATTTCTAGATGCTCGTTAATCTTATATATAATACACGTTTCTATCCTATACTATTTAAACTATGTTACCTATCAATGTTAATATCTAATAGTGGTACTCGCAAATATATATCAAGTAACCTGATTTTATATTTTTTTTTAAAAATTATGTTATCACTATATAAAACATAGAGTCGATTGGTATATATTGGTGGACTTTTTCCAACTTGGGCATATAGTCATGCAGAACCTCACAAATCACTGTTGGGTTCTTTATCTCCCAAATTAATTTGTATTACACAGTTTTCACGCTTGGAAGTTAATACTATAACAATTGCCATTCCGTTGTATAAGTGGACGTTTATTTTCTTCCCATAAAGAAAGAAATAAAATTGCTTGGTGTGGTAGGAGAAAACCAGATCCTTTTTATATGCTCAATCCAACAAAAGGGCTTGTGTTATGTGCAACGGAGAGTAATAAAACTTAGTCTTTCAACATGTAGAGTGACAACTGATCCACGAACGGTAGGTTTCAGTGGGCTTACCAATATTAGTTCATTTATGGAAAATTTACGCCACACAATAAATATGTACATTGTATTTATCATTCGTAGCTATACTATTAGAAAATTATTATTCGTAGCTAAATTTTTATAGTAAATCCATCTGAAAGTATTGGAAACATTGGATCAAATGTTTTGAACTGAAATAAAAAAGCAATAAGCTCTCGTAACTCAGTTGATTAGACCACTCACTTTAGTAAGTGGATGTCTTGAGTTTGACTCTCAATGAAAGTATTCTGTATTTCTGCATTTCTGTATTTCATCTTGGTTGTTCAATTGTTACCAGCTTGTATCACTTGTATTCATACGCGCTACGAATACACACAAGGTAAATACAGGAGTGTGTACAAAGGATACAACATGTTACGTATGGTAATTAGGCTCTAAATTTTAGTGCTTGTATTTCTGTATTTCGTCCAGATTGTTCAATTGTTACAAGTTTGTATCACTTGTATGCAGACGCGCAACGAATACACTCAAGACAAAGTACATGGGTGTATATAAAGGATACAAGTTGTTATGTATGGCAATTAGGCTCTAAACTGTAGTGCTTTATAAAAGAATATCGACACATTCTAAAAAGTAGGATTTCTTATTTCTTGTATCCTTCCCTAAGAAGGTTTTCAAAATCTTTCCTCTTCTTGGTAGGATTTGATGGTAGGCTGGAAACCTGTGTTTTAGCCATATTTTACACTCTAATTATTGTACTTTATTCGTGTTTGAACTTAAATGATGATGATTTTCACTTATTACATATTTTATTCATTACAGAAAATGATCCTGAGTTAAGAAGATAATTTGGAGCTAAATCGAACAATTTGGAGCTTGAAGTCTGAGTAAAAACTCAAGGAATTAAACTGGAATCGCGTTCGGGGGTTGAGGACCAAGTATAGATATCAAAAAGTGAGAAAAAAAATTTACTCTAAGAACTTTGCAATACCGCGTTACGGGCTCTAGTGCAATTTTTCTGTAGAGTGAAAAAATCAACTCTCTGAAGATCCTCACTAATGCGGCGCATGGCGCGCTGCGCCAGTGTATTTTCGCAGTCCAATTTACTCAGTGAGGCTTGAAAAGGGTAAATTCATCCGAACTCGTTCCTACATAGTATAAATACACCAAAAATATAATTTTTAGAGAACTTTTGACCCAGGGAGCGATTGGAGAGCATTGGAGGCTTCAAGAATGAAGAATTCATCATCTTTCCATCAATTCAATACAAGAGTTTGGATTGTAACATTGGATTGATGTTTTCTTATTCTTTAACCCTATTTATGATGACCTTCTCCATGATTATAGAGTAGTTTACCTTAGGGTTTGACATGATTTGGTGACTTGATTGTTATATATGGATTTGATTATTGTTTGATTTCCTGAATTTGTTGGAGGAGCTTTAACTTTAGTTGTTATTTTATTCATTATCGTGTTTAATAGGAAGATGGGCATAATTTTGAATATTTTTGCAACGTATGCCTTAATTTATTTTGGTACTTCTTTAAAGTAATCGAAAGAGCTTTGTGATCTATCTAAATTAACATTGAGAAATATTCGCGAGAAGTTTCTCTTAGACATTTCTTAACGATAGATTCTTGCAAGTTTTACCGCACTTCATATTAACTTATTTGAACAGTTAAGTTTAATCGGGAGAGGAACTTGAATTCGAATAATAGGATTCGAGAGAATCAATTGAACCTTAAGAGTTAAATTTAACAGTGTCAATTCTAGGATAACAATCTTGCACTTCTTATGTCATGACCCTTATTTCTCACACTGATAACAAATCAATTATGTTGGTCTCTAGTTCTTCGTGATCAATTGTCATTTGCTTTACTTTTAGTAGTTAGTTGTACTTCGTACTCATCCCAAATCAAAGTGTTGAACATCCTGAATAATATTTAACTCAAATATTACTTGAACATTGTTTAAATCTAATTCCTGTAGAGACAACATTTTACTATACTATCTTTGACTAGCAAGTATTATTTTATGTTGTGTTTTCCGCTCGTCAGGATTCTATTTTTCATATTGTTTTCCTCGTAGAATAGGAATTTTTCTTTCCTTATTTTTAGTTATTCCCTTTGTTCTTTTCTTATTGGTCCTATCAAAATCAGTGACGCAGTGGAACAGTCGAGCTCGAAGTGAGCTCCAATGGTGAAAATGGAGACTTGGAGAAGAAGCCCCAAATTGGGATCATATGCGAGAACAGAGAAGATGAAAACTTAGAAGTGAAAGTCTCAATTGTATTGACTCTGTAATTTTGTTTATATATAGGTACACAATCAAGGAAAGAAAAGGATTATAAAAACTAACTGACTAACTAACTAATGGAAACATAACTGACCCAGTATCCTAATGAACTAACTGAATGATACAACTACTAAAGCTATAAGTACAACCTCAGTTTTAAATAGTGTAGTACATCTCAATACCCCCCTCCCCCTCAAGTTGTAAGAGAGGGTATCACTACCAACTTGCTAAAACCACCGGAATGTTTAATCCCTGTGAGAGCCTTAGTAAAAATGTTTGCAAGCTGATGGTTAGTCCCAATGTGATGTAAAGAAATGAGGCCCTCTTGGAGTTTGTTTCGAACAAAATGGCAGTCGACTTCAATGTGCTTTGTTCGTTCGTGGAATACTGGGTTCCTTGCTATGTGAAATGTTGACTGGTTGTCGCAAAGCATTGATATGGGACTATGAGTTCCTCAAGTAACCTTTGCAACCACACTAATTCACCAACCACTTTCTTGATGACCTATATTCTATTTTTGCTGATGACAAGGAAATTGTTTCATGCTTCTTTGATTTCCAGCTGATGGGGTTATTCCCTAGCAGGACAATGTAACCAGTAACTGATTTTCTAGAATCTTTACAGGATGCCCAGTCAGAGTCACAATATGCTTTCACCATGTAGTCATTATCTTTGTAAAAGAAAATTCCCAGGCTAGGATCAGTCTTCAAGTATCTTAACAAGTGATAGACTGCATTTAAATGTGGTTCTCTTAGATCATGCATGAACTAGCTCAGATGTTGAACACTGAAAACTACATCCAATCTTGTGTTGGTTAAGAAATTCAGCTTCCCAACCAATTTTCTGTAACAGTTGGGATCTGACAAAGGAGCTCCTTCCTTTGCTTTGAGTTTCACACTTGGATCAAGAGGTGATGACAAGGGGCTAAAACTGAGGCAGTCATATTCTTTTAGGAGATCAATGACAAACTTTGTTTGGGAAATAATGACTCCATCATTCTTGTAGAGAATTTTTAGTCCAAGGAAATAGTGTAGCCTTCTCAGATCCTTAATCTTAGATTCTATCATGTAAGAACTTCTTCAAAGGGTCTATTTCTTCTAGAATTGTTCTAGTGAGAATCACATCATCAATATACATTGTTACATACACCAAGGATGCCTCATTCTTTCTGTAGAACAATGAGTAATCATGCATAGAATGCTTATAACATCTAGAGCAAAGTGCTTTTGTTAACTTGGCATACAATTGCCTACTGACTTGTTTCAGGACATATAAAGACTTATTTAGCTTGAAAAGCAGCCCTGATTTAGGAACCATTAACCTAGGTGGGACCTCCATAAATACTTATTCATTCACATCTCCATGAAGGAATGCATTATTCACCTCCAGTTGAAACATGTCCTACCCTCTCATCACAGCTATTGTTATAAGCCCTCTCACAATGGTCATCTTTACCACTGATGAGAATCTTTATGTATAATCTATTCCTTCTTGTTGTGTGTATCTTTTTACCACCAAACGAGCTTTAAACCTTTCAATATCTTCATCATCTTTATGTTTTACCTTATACACCCACCTACAACCTATATTTTCTTTCTTATTGGCAATGGGACCAAGTCCAATGTGTGATTGGCATGGAATGCCTCAAACTCCTATGTTATGGTTACTTGCCAAGAAAGATTAATAGCAGCATTTTCATATGAAAAAAGTTAACTATCATAACAGACGCTTTGCATCAAAGACTCATTATCATGGATTAAAGCTTCAGGAGAGACAGATATGGTTTGAAAGTAATGCATTTAAAAATGGTATACGACTATTGAAATGTAGTTTAGGCATAGCATGAATGCAATCATATAAGTATGCATGTGTTTTGATTTCTCTTTGTGTTTTTCTAAGTGCAAGGGTGTACCCTAGCTTCTTACAATACTCACACACTGGACGAAATCTATTATTGGGAGTGTAGTTATTCCCTGGGTTGTAATTGGTTCTGAAACTAGGATGTCTGGAGGTGTTAACATTCAATGAGGCAGACCCAAACATCAGTTGGTTGTTAGGTTCGATTTCTCTTTGCTTCTCTTCTTGAATCAATAAGGAAAAGGCTTGGGCAAAGGATGGTAAGGGGTTCATGATGAGGATGCTTCCTCTCACTACAGTGTACACCTCATTCAGTCTCATGAGAAACTGAATCAATCGTATGTCTTGTTCAGCTTTATGCATGTTCTCTTTGGCTCCACATGTGCACTGGCAACTGCACTGAGTTTTTGCACTTATGGTGCTGAACTCTTCCCACAATTTCTTTATTTTGGTGTAATAACCAGTAACATCTAGTGCTCCTTGTGACAACCCATTTATCTCCTTTTGAATTTTGTACATCTTTGCACCATTCATCTTATCGTAGCTATCCTCCAATTCTCTCTGCAACTCAACAAAATCGTTGACATATTCCATACTATCAGCAATTTCCTTTCCCAAAGAATTTAAGATCCATAAGGTGACCATATCATTGCATCTCTCCCATAGTCTATACTTTGGAGATTCCAGATCCGGTTTCTTACAATATCCATTGATAAACCCTAGTTTATTCTTAATATACAGTGCATGCAGTACACTTCGTCTCCAAGGCATGTATTCAATTCCGTTGAAAGGAATTGATACTAACATCGCATCAGGATTGTCTAATGGATGGATGTAGAAGGGACTGCTTGAGTCAATGGTGGACTCTTTGTTTGAGTCCACAATAAATTGCTCAATTTTGTCATCAGTAGCCATGAGAATGACTTAACCAACAGTGTTTGAAGAAAAACAAAGCAGAGAAACAGAAATGGCTTACGATGAACCCTAATTTTGCGGAGAATAAGAACTACCTCCAATTACATGTGTAGATCAAGCTCTGTATATGTAAAATTATTAGATCGGATCATTCAACGCTCTGATACTATATCAAAATCAATGACGCAGTCTAGCTCAAGGTGAGCTTCAATGGTGGAAATGGAGACTTGGAGAAGAAGTCCCAAATTGAGATCATATGCGAGAACAGAGAAGATGAAAACTTAGAAGTGAAAGTCTCAATTATATTGATTCTGTAACGTTATTCATATACAGTTACACAGTCAAGGAAAGAAAATGGAAAAAAAAAAAAAAAAACTAACCGACTAACTAACTAATGGAAACATAACCGACTTAGTCTCCTAATGAACTAACTGAATAGTAAAACTACTAAAGCTATAAGTACAACCTCGGTTTTAAATAGTGTAATACATCTCAATAGGTCCAATATTCTTTATTCTAACAAATCAGTCTCAAGTGTTTAATGTTTTTCTTGCAATTACGGCTGTTCTAATTGGAGTATTGTCATCAAACACAACATTACCGTTCGTTGTCTTTATTATTCGTTTCCTATAAACATGGCATGGTTAGTTTCACAAACAACAATGTAGAAGTAGTGCCTACGAAAAAAGAGTCAATTCCATTTGATTGTGCAGTCCCAAGGTGTTACATAGAAAAAAGTGTTCTACGCTCTTTGTTTTCTTGTCCATCTTTTAGTCAAAAGCATCATAAACACGTCTAATTTGTGAACCTTCACATATTTTTAATGTTGTTGTTTGAAAAGTTCAAATATTAAAGAACTCCAGCCACCCTATTTTGATGGAATCTGTCACGTAATTTAGTATTATACTCTATTTGTTTCAATTTAGATGATACACTTTCTTTATTAATCTATTCCAAAAAGAATAATATATTTCTACAATTGAAAATGATTTAATTTTAAACTCTTTATTTTACCCATTTTACCCCACACAAATGACATGGCCCCATAAAATTTTTACCCCTTAAGCTTTTAAGATCACAAGTTTCAAAAATATTCTTTTTTTTCTTGAACTCTATGAGTCAAATTACCTCATCTAAATTGAAACGGGAGAGTAAACTTCATACTCATGTCTCAAATTTTCTATCGTGTTTCTCTTTTACACGTTCCTTAAAAGGCACTAATTAGAAAGAGTTATTGGTTATTTTACCCTTATTTATGTCTAGGAGTGACAACTGTCGGGTCGGGTCGGATAGGGTTCAGATCGAAAACGGATAATGAAAAAACGGATAAATTATCTGATCCGACCTATTAATACGGATAAAAAAATAGGTTAACCGGCGGATAATATGGATAACCATATTATTCATGACTCCTTGCATATGATCACTTTTGGGAGAATTCTTAATCTCCCTAACTTGAGGAACCCCCAATTTGAGGTTTTAACAAATGTAAAAGTTAGACTCATTGGTTATCCATAGGTTATCCATTTTCTAAATGGATTATATAGTTTTTATCCATATTTGACCCATTTTTAAAAAGTTCATTATCCAACTTATTTTTAGTGGATAATATGGGTGGTTAATTATTTTCTTTGAACAATTTTGCCACCACTATTTATGTCTTAAGATATAATCTCCCTTTATTAAATATTTGATTTATTTATGTGACATCTTTGTTTTCGAAAAATAATTACTACTAAAAATAAAACGAGAAAAAGATAATTAATTTTATCTTAAAATTTTTAAAATAATAAATAATTTGAGATAATTTACTTTGAAAATCGCGACAAATAATTTGAGACATGAGTATTTTGTTTTATATTTCTTCTTTTCAAGGCAAGTAATATTGATGTATTTTGTTTAAGGGTGTCTAACGGGCCGGGTTGACCCGTAACCGGCCCGGCCCAGACCGGTTAAA